>MJUU01016850.1:174384-184895 GCA_002080025.1 Modiolus philippinarum | reverse complement strand
ACTATTTTTCCGTTTTGGTAGACTGTCATTTGACTAAGAAAATTTGTTACATCTGAAATAACAGATACTATGTCATTAATTGGTGCTGCTCCGTCAGCTAGTTTATCTACTTTGAACTTAATTAAAAAATACCCATTGTACCAGTCATCAGACCCTATCATTTATGCAAAATTTGTAGTCCGTTTTGACTTGTGCTTCTCCATTTTGTGGAGTTCTTATGGGAGTATCTAGTAAAAAGTTACAATACTCATATCGATCACAGAACTGTGTTCCTCTAAACATTTCTTATTACTGGATTATTATTTTTCTTTCTTATATAAAAATGATAGAGTTTATAAGCAGTGTCTTAAACAGGTTAAACAAGAGTCTTGAGCGTTGGAAAAAGAGTAAAACCTATACGATTTTTGTTTTACTTATGAGATGCTTAAACCGCAAGCAACGTAAAAAATGTGAGTAAAACCTACTTTGTACTTGACTGTTTTGACAAAACGTGTCAGTACGTTCCTTGTTATATTCTAGTGGTAGTTTTGACCGTTGTAGAAACAAAAATAGAAAACATGATTTTTGTTATATGCTCCTGGAGAGTAGTTGATATCCCATAGAATCGTAGCTTTTCAAAAACATGTTTTCGAAAAGCTACGATTCTATGGGATATAAACTACTTATATTTTTGATAACATCGTTTTAATTTTCACACTTTTCCTAGTTAAAAATAATATATTTTCATTAAGTAGAATAATTTATAAATATAATGGTCTTTACACTCCCAATTTTGTTAATTTAAATTTCTTTTTATAGAACTGACAGGAAAATATTTATTTTTTATATTTTCAATGTTGATACAACTACGCTTCGCCTTAGGACTATCTGATAATCCAAATTAGGACATTTGCGATTTCCAAAAACCGTTCATTTGAAAAGTATTTCATATTTACTAATTTAATTTGATGATTGCACCTTTGGATGTAATTAATAAAATTTGTACCATACTACTTTGTTTATTTGAAGCCTTAAACAATGGCTTAGTAAATACTAGATCCGAATCACGTAGCAGACGACCTGGTCAAGCCACACTTGGTGTCCGTCTATCAGTCTATCACTATTGTCATCACTGGCGTACGTCGTCTTCTGCTTCACCTAAACCGCTTAAAAAAATACCCCTCCTACAAAATACACCGGACGATCCAGCTTGGGCCTTTCCGGTCTATTTTTTGCCAGTTTTTATCTATTTTTGGCAGGCATGAAATTTGATTTTTTAAACAAAAAGGAAGGGGAATTCAACCTTGAACCCCTGGATATTGATGAAAATCTTATTGGATGTTGGTTTTATTGTATATTATAAAGTATAAATGTGGTTTGACTAGGGAATCATATAAGAACTTGATTTCCGGATATTTTGTCCAGTACAACAGCATACACTGCATCCACGATTCAAAGGCTGAATGATCCCAATACAGATGATTTGGAGACCGGGTCCGATTGAGACCAAGGGTGACAATAGACACTGCACTAGGAAACAAGTGAAGTCCGAAGACTTGACCTTGTTACGAATGTCGAAAAAACTATTTGTGCAATACATCTTTGTCCGTTTGCTGTCGTTGCACTAACTTAGGTCAGGATCCTATGCAAGTAATAGTTCATAACGGTTACAACATTTAAACTAATGTCAAATATGAACAATTTAATTACCATAGCACATGGTCTGGAATCATTTTGCGTGCACCCCCCAATTCCACATTCCTAGTATGCTGAGTTTTCGGCGAACGGCAGTTTCGCGTATAACTGGCTTAGTCCGGTTGAATAATGTTTTAATCGGTTGAGAAAAATGAAACATCTCAATTTTAAGTAACATTTAATAATGTTTCGTCCAGTTTGAGAGTAATGTTTAGTCTCGGTTTTTATACGACCTCAAACCAAATTTGAGGTCGTATATTGGTATGATACTGGCGGCGTCGTCGTCGTTGGCCGTCGTCGTCCCTGTCTGTAGACACTTCGTTTCCGTGCGATAACTTAGGTTCTAGTAGATCAATCTGTATGAAATTTTAACACGATATTCCATGGTACAAAAAAAAGGTCAGGATTTGTTTTGGATATTATGGCCCCGCCCGTTTTTAAGAAAAGGACCAAAAATGTCCAAATTGAATGTTTTCATATATTGGGCTGTAGAATACTTGTTTGTTAACGGATTTAATGAGGTTTCTTTTGAAGTGTCGCATTTACCGTTCATGAAATAAATGGGGCTTAAAGGGGACGAATCTAAAAAATTTTAGTTTTTGTTTTTAGTCCAATTTTAATGCAGTTTTTTGCAATGGATTCCTTATGAAAAATTAACATAGCGCTGTACCATCAGAGTTTTGATAACTTGGTTCCTGTCCCAACTATGGGAGGCCAAATGGGGCCAAAGTTGGAAACATGCAGACTACCTAAAATTTTTATTTTCATCCAATTTCAATTTGATTATTTTTCTTTGGGTTCCTCTTATTGTAAGCTTTCAGTAGCATGCCAGCGGATTTGGCGTAGTTCTCACCATTTCCGGGCCAAAATTGCAATTTTTAGAAATATGTGAAATCTGTATTTTTCATCAGATTTTGACATGATTTTTTTTTCTTTTTGGATTCCTCTCATTGTAAGTTTTCAGTAGTATGCAAACGGATGTCGCCTAGCTCTTGTCGTTTCTGAGCTATAATAGGTCAAAGAGGCCAAAATTGTATTTTAGAAATATGTGATTTTTCAACAGATTTTGATAGAATTTTTTCTTTGGATTTCTGTCATTGTAAGTTTCAGTGATATGTCAACCGATTTTGTGCAGCTCTTACCGCTTCCGAGCTATAAGGAATGAAAGGTGTCAAAACTGCAATTTTTAGAAATATGTGAAATAATTATTTTTCATCAGATTTTGATGGGATTTTTTCTTTTTATTTCTCTCATTGTCAGCTTTCAGTTGTATTCAATAGATTGTGCGTAGCTCTTAGATTTTCCAAGCTATTAGGGGTCAAAGGTTCCAAATTGCAATATTTCAAGGTATGTGAAATCTTTATTTTCGTTGGATTTCAATCCATTTTTTTCTGTTCTGTTCTCTTGATGTAAGCTTTTAGTTAGTAGTGAACATAGTTTGTTTAGCTCTTACCCTTTCCGATCAATAACGGATTAAAAGGGGTAATTTTTATTCTCACTTGTTTATGTCCAGTTAATTAATTAGTCAAGGTCCTTATTGTGTCCAGCAAACTACTGTGTCCACATTCATTTTAATTTACAATTGTTCAAATTTCAGTGGTCGACATGCTGCGGTCGTATCATGCTGCACTCGGCGTAGCCCTTTATTAATATTTGAACATTTATCTTAACCCAAACCACACTGGTCAACGCGTAATCGGTAATTCGGTGAGCACCATCAATAGAATGTTACAAATGACAACTGTAAGGATAGGACTCAAGTATAGAATGTTACAAATGACAACTGTAAGGATAGGACTCAAGTAATGATAATAAGATTTTACACAAGCAAGAATCAATACAGGTCATTAATCAATTGCCATTAATTAACAATGAAGGGATATGGAATAAATGCAAATGAGACAAAATCCCTACAAATACATGGTAAAACCAAGCAATGGAACAAAGCTTTTATTGTTGTTCTTCATCTTGAAGTCACCATGATTCCTTCAACAATGAGCATTACTCATACCTCATAGCATTTTCAAGACGGCCCCTTAATTCAGTATTTATAAGTTTTTGTACATTTTACAACTTTTAAAAAGCAACATGAGTTGTATTTTTCAATTTTTTGGTTCCAGAAGAATTCATCATTTCAAGTAATAATATAGAAATTGAGCAGTTTTAAGTCAAATACCCCTCGAAAACATATAAAAAACTTGAAAATTCGTGAAATGTAAAATGAATTTATCATTTGCTGGCAGCAAATAATATATTCTAGGGATGAATCGTATGTGTGTCACTTCCCGATACACGCGTAACGAAATTGTTTATACCTGACAACATATCAGGGTCCGATAAAATCACCTGCAATGTACAAATAGAAAGTTGACGGGTAAATGTGTAATTATTGTCTACATTGCAAAATAAATAAATAAATAAATGCAACCCATATTATTCTAACAAAGTTTGTCCTAATTTTATTCCCATACACGGGGGCTTTAATTGTTTGAAATCTCAATGACCAATTTAGAAATATCTCTACGGATACATTGCACTGGTCAAGACTTCGGCCGATTTAACCTCGTTTTTGTTACGTAAGCTTTCTTTATAGACTGGCTCCTTTGAAACCAGAACACATTTGGGCATATGGTAAACTGTTAATCAACGCCGGAGATGTAAGATGAAAAGAGTGGGGAAAAATTGGAACGTGCCTATTTTCCTCGGGGGAAAATGAGACAATTTTCATCCCTCGGGAAAATGGCAATACGTATTTGTATTACCATTTTGTGATTTTCGCCAATATTTGTGATTGTGAGGGGTAATTGGACTTGGCCATTTTATTAAAATGTGTGTTTTAAGTGTTATTCCATTACCTTTACCCACAATATTAAAGCTACATTTATTAAGCATACACAGTGATTAGGTATGGACCGAAAATACGCATTTATTGTCACAATTTAGATTTAGGGCTGAATTTGTGATTTTTTTTTTGATTTTTTTTTTGGACTGGGCCATTTTATTGAAAGGTTTGCATTCCAAAGGTCGATTCTGGATAACACCTGATTGGTAATATCAATATTATGTATGAGATATGCGAGTTAAAGTTCTTGAAATGTTTATCAAGTGCCTATAAAGTAGATGCCCATGTTTTATATGCAACTGCGGGGGTATCAATGTGTCTTACAAGACAATGAACAGAGTAGCTAAATTATATCCAAAACTTAATACAAGCACACCGGATAATGGCAGCGGGATATTTTCTCTCTCTAGTTTTGTAAATGGAAGGTAACAGTCGAAATTCGAAAGAAACAGACACTATTATCCAAAATCTCGTTTGGTGAGTGGGGTCTAGCTGTTCCACCAAAGCGCGCAGATATGCTCGTGTTAGCATCAGGGGATGTCACAAAACACATATCATATCATATCATCAGATATAGTAAATTTGAAATTTCTATAAGAAGTAACAATTAAAAAAATATTTTAAAATTAAACAATTTAACGTTTAAATTTGAAAGATGATAGATGAACAGATTAAATATAACCTTCTTTAAATAGCCAAATATTCAAATATTCAAATATTCATTATTAATTACTTATGTAAGTGATTTCAGTTAAATCAATGATTTATAATATCAATGAGGGTACGGGGGGGCAGTTGGGTGCCTTTCTGCTTACTCCCACGCATTTTTTCCTTACTTCCTCCCATTTCTTCTTCCTCCAGTCCCCTTTCCCTGGTTTCTCGTTCTCCCTTTCATGAAAAAGGGGGGGGGGTCGGACCTATTTCGGGATGTCTGGATTAGCTGTTTTTAAATTCGGGATTTCGGAATTTTAATGATTTAATCCCGAGATTTCAGGAAATAAATTCAACGAAAATCGGGAATTCATCACTCTTTAACGGATTCTGTCTAGTTCGAGATGATTTCGAGATTTCTTGCCCCTTTCTCATTTCCCCGCCCCCTCTCCTTTCTCCCACTCTCTCTTTGCCCTATCCGCCTCTTCATCAGGTTAAAATTTGAAGTTTATATTTTTCTTAATGTCTGCTACATGTCACAAGACCCAGTCTCTACAGCTAACTATTATCGGGCATTAGACATGAAAATGTATCTATTTTTTCATCGTTATAAACCGTGGTTGGGGTGAAAATACGGTGCTAGTAAATTATTTTCAATTTAAATGTTCCGGGTCCCGACCTCATAACGTAAAGATGAAATCACTGCACGTAATGAAGAAATGACCACACGTAAAGAAGAAATGAACACAAGTAAAGAATAACTTACTGCAAGTAAAGAAACAAACTGTATAGTAAAAGTAAAGAATAATCGACACAACGTAATGAAGAAACGACATCACATAACTAAAAATAAACTGCACATAAAGACCAAACCACATAAAGTAAAGACTAAACCACACAACGTAAATATAAAACGACATAAAGTAAATATAAAACCACAAAAGGTAAATATAAAATGACATATGGTAAAGACAAACTGACAGAACGTAAATACGGAATAGCATAAAGTAAATATGTAATCACAAAAAGTAAAGATGTAATGACAGAAAGTAATTACTAAACCACAGCAAGTAATAAGAAAGTGACAACATGTAAACAAATATCTACACCATAAGACAGGTGTGGCGTTCCATATAAATGCATTGGGGAAAATATCAACAATTTGTCTGTTTTATTTCTCAAACCAAAAAACGATCTGTTGACCAGTCAACAGTTTTCAGTCTGTTGACCGACACCGATCTGTTGACCACCTGCCTTATTTTGATTGGTTCAAAAATATCACGCCCATATCACATGATCTCCTGTCGTCTGCATAACTAAATTGGCGACGTGAATTGTATTCAGATGAAATGGAGCGTATTCATTGAACATGAAAAGGTATAACAAAACAGTTATAGACTGGGTCCTCAAACAACAGCTGTTTTGTTTGACCCTCTGACTAAACTATTGCACTCAGCCTTCGGCCTCGTGCAACAGTTCAGTCCTCGGGTCAAACAAAACAGCTGTTGTTTTCGGACCCAGTCAATAACTGTATAATATCTACTGAACATCGTGAAATATCTACTGAGCATAATGAATGGTATATCTACTGAATATTATACAATTATGGCACTTCTACGAGATCAATATGGGGTTTAACGGAGCAATAAAGTAATATTGAACGAGGGTTTACCCCGAGTTCAATATTATCTTTTGCGCTCCGTTAAACCCCATATTGATCGAGTATAGAAGTGCCATAATTGTTTTATTATATTTGATTGACATGGCTGCAGTCACTGATGACAAACAAAAGAGGAGTGGTAGGGTGTTAAAGGGGTGTGGCCTGTAAATGTCAATCAAAGTAAGTGTGCAATATGATGATTTATCGTGATCAACTGTGCATTATGATGTTTTATTGAGTAGATACATTTCTATACTTTGTACATAGAAATAAAAGTACAAATATAATAAAATGAAATATCTACTGAACATATGAAATATCTACTGAACAGAATGAAATATCTACTGAACATAATGGTATATCTACTGAACATAATGATATATCTACTGGACATAATGAAATATCTACTGAACATAATGACATATCTACTGAACATAATGAAATATCTACTGCACATAATGATATATCTACTAAACATATTGAAATATCTACTGAACATAATGGTGTCCCTACTGAACATAATGAAATATCTACTGAACATAATGGTGTCCCTGCTGAACATAATGTAAAAACCATTCAATATAAAGAAAGAAGTACTGAACATAAAGAGTAGGCCACTGGATATATTAAATTTTCCACCACAGCTGACAGCTTTGGCGTTCCATACATTTATATAAGGAAAATATTATAAGGTATAACAATTCATTATGTTCAGTAGATACGCCATTATGTTCAGTAGATATTTCATTATGTTCAGTAGATACTCCATTATGTTCAGTGGTTATTTCACTATGTGCTTTTTCATTATATGATGGCGGTCGACCTTTCCGAATTGTGCCGAATATCAACGAATCCGGACATATTATGCTTGTGTCTTACTTCAAAGATGACATATATAACAATAAGCAAAATATTACAAAGGAAATCATTCATTTGGTCTCCATTGGTTTCTAATTTCAAAACATTCTGTAATAAAATTACCAAGATGTATCAGAGTTGAAAATGTTCATTTGTGAATGTCCAAAAAAATGTTTGATTCCCTTGTTAGATTATTGAAATCTGTGCAAAGAGATCGATCTATTTTATCAAATAGTAAAATTCACTGTTTGTTATACAATAGACAGCTAACAATAAAATGCCTTTCATCTTCAACTTCATTTAAAGTACATATGTACATTGTATTTGATAAACAGTAGCGACATAATCTTTTGATCTCTCTATGTAAGTCTAGCTGAGTGTAAGAATTGTAAACATAAAACGGATGAAGGGAGAGGTTCATGTGCACAATATCCGTTTTCGAAATCTGAAGATACAATTATCCTGGGCATATTAATGTTTGAAAAATTTGATATCTCAATAAATATGACTAAAAATTGTATATATTGAACATTAAAAAATTCTGACATGAAAATGATCTTCCCCATTCTGATTTAGGTATTATAGAATTCAAAGAAAATTGCATTTGTTCTATCGAAAATAATGATAAGTAAATATATGAAATGAAAATAATGAAAGGTCAGAACCGTAAAATTTACTGTGAAGTTGAATAAACCATATTCTGTAGCAAGCCGCTTTCTCGAAGTTAAATGCAGCAGATCCCGGCCTTTCGAAAATATAATGAATGTCATGTTACTTGTCTCCTTCTTTCAAATGGACTAAAATCAAGGAACAGGACATTTGGTCGAGCACAGCCTTCCCAGAGCATTGGATACCCGGTAGGAATAAATTCACTTTTGTAATTCATTTTCTATCTGTGTTTCTTGAAATTATTTCCAAAACTATAGAAGATGAAGGTTAAGTGTAAATTGATAAAATGACTGTGGCGACTTCAAAGCTGGAGTTGAAAATTGTTCGTTGACCACCATTTTCAAAATGGTCGCCAAAAAAGGCAGCAAAATTCAACATTGTCCGATTTCAATAAAATTTGGTTTCGAAATAGATTTTGATGTTGCGACTTCAAAACCAGTGTTGAAAATTGTTCGTTGACTGCCATTTTCAAAATGGCCGCCAAAACGGCGGGAGAATTCAACATTGTCCGATTTCAATGAAATTTGGTTTCCAAATAGCTATTGATGTCCCAACTTCAAAACTGATGTTAAATACTATTCATTAACCGCCATTTTCAAAAGGGCCGCCAAAAAAGGCGGGAAAATTCAACATTGTCCGATTTCAATGAAATTTGGTTTCCAATCGCAACTTCAAAACTGATGTTGAGAAATGTTTGCTGAAGCCTATTTTCAAAATGGCTGCCAAAAAAGGCGGGAAAATTCATTATTGTCCGATTTCAATGAAATTCGGTTTCCAAATAGATATTGATTTTGCGACTTTACAACCGATGTTGAAAATTGTTCCTTAACGGCCATTTACAAATGACATCTCGACTTCAAAACTTGTGTCAAAAGTGGTCCTTAGCAAGAACGTTTTAGTCAAAAAAAGCCCAACAAGGAAATATAGTAAAATATGATCAGACTTTAAATACAGTTCAAGATTTTGGTGGTGTTCGTGCTACCAAAGTTTGAGAGACTGAAAATCAACTGTATAACTTACAATGTTAGCTTGATTTTGGCAACTGAAGGCCAGGTGAGCGATACAGGCTTCCGGGAGCCTCTGGTTAAAGTCTTTGAATGTATTTTCCATATGGGTCATTTTCAAAAAAGTGCAGATTTTTGTCCGCCTATGCTGCATAAAAATCTAACCAATAAATCATTTTGGTTGTTTGTCTATCGGAAAGTTTTGCACCTTTTCTGACTATTGACACAATTTTATATAATTCATGCTTATATAATTTATGCAATTTGATTGGGTCCTTTTTAGCAATTTCAGCATGTCCCAGGTAAGAAATTCCAACTTTGACAACTTTTTTTAAATATCTTCGGTATATCATTTTAACATGTATATCTCTCTACACTTTGCATTCTTTACTAGTGAATACGCGAAATGAAAGGTGTAGGGACGGGTGCAAAAGGGTAAATGAAAGACACTTACATTTGCCAAAAAATATTCTAAAAAATGTTTTATGTGTTTTCATACAATACATATATACCATAAAATACGCTCGAAACTATAAGGTTTAATAATGTTTTGATAGGAAAAAAATTAATTTCAAGATGCACAGATAGAAAATGCATTGCAAAAGTGAATTTATTCCTACCGGGTATCCAATGCTCTGGGAAGGCTGTGCTCGACCAAATGTCCCGTTCCTTGATTTTAGTCAATTTGAAAGAAGGAGACAAGTAACATGACATTCATTATATTTTCGAAAGGCCGGGATCTGCCGCATTTAACTTCGAGAAAGCGGGTTGCTACAGAATATGGTTTACTCAACTTCACAGTAAATTTTACGCTTCTGACCTTTCATTATTTTCATTTCATATATTTACTTATCATTATTTTCGATAGAACAAATGCAATTTTCTTTGAATTTTATAATACCTAGATCAGAATGGGGAATATCATTTTCATGTCAGAATTTTTTAATGTTCAATATATATAATTTTTAGTCATATTTATTGAGATATCAAATTTTTCAAACAATATGCCCAGGAAAAATGTATCTTCAGATTTCGAAAACGGATATTGTGCAAATGAACCTCTCCCTTCATCCGTTTTATGTTTACAATTCTTACACTCAGCTAGACTTACATAGAGAGATCAAAAGATTATGTCGCTACTGTTTATCAAATA
>MJUU01016850.1:146835-171877 GCA_002080025.1 Modiolus philippinarum | reverse complement strand
TAGGTTTTCAAAAAACGTTTTTTGAAAACCTACGGCTTTTTGCCATATCAACTACTGATTACACTTAAGGGCTCAACATGACATATAGTAATTATGACATTACCATTGGCAACTGGCTGATAACAATGACGTTATTACTGAACTTAAGCAATGTTCAGTTATCAGAAAGACGTTTTTCACATGGGAAAATACTCAACATCACTGCTAAAAAATATGATAATATCACTCTGGGGCCATTGCATCGAAAGTATTCTAAAAGCTGTCCTTAGACATAATAAAAAGACGAAAATTAGGACCATCTAAGGAATGTTTATTGAGTGCAGACATATCTTAGGGTGCATATCGAATATGTCCTAAAACTATCTTACCAACCCAGTATTCACCAACCCAGTAGTCAGTACTTCGGTGCTGACCCGAAAACCGATTGTATTCAAACTTGCAATATCTAAATTTTACGAAATTTTGTTTTAAAGAAAGGAGTATCTCCCTCATGCATAGCTCTGTCCTTAGCTGAATTTTGGCTTTTTTATTTAGATCCTTTTGGTTATTTGTTCTCTATCAGCTTTAACATGTTTTTGGTTAATGGACTTCCAAAAGTTTTGGTTTTAATCTGCACTGATGAGACATAAGTTGTCGAAATGCGCATATGCAGAAAATAAATTAACGTTAACTTCGGTATTATGTTATTTACTTAAGATCTTAAGTGGTGTTTTTATCATGATTAAATTAGGTAAGGCAATTTAGGGGGAACATTCTAATGTCTTGAACGGGCAGATTTTTTCTAAATACTTGAGAAAATGATGGAACTATTTTTGAATATCAAGCAATTAATTGCAAGTAGTTTTAACAAAACGTAGTTGCATTCTACTGATATATATATAAATGCAAATCATGAAAAAATATAAAAAAAATATATGTGTCTTTTTTTAACCCTTTAATCTTATAGCTTTCATTGAATGCGATATTTCGAAATAAGCTAAATGTCTTTAAACTGCATTATGGTTTTATAGAGAAGCATATAAAAATGTATTTGTATAAGGTATAGTTTATGACAGCGTAGTGTTATTGTCTTGAAAGCATGAACTGGATTTTTATATCCAAATTGATCCCTATCGTGAACTAGGAATAAAAAGTACAGGTATCAAGGTCAAGCCCATGGTTAAATGAACATAACAATTTACGACAACTTATGAATAATTTAGATTTTAACAGAATACAAAGTCGAATTTTCTGTTCTAAGACGAACTTTGAAAAAGTAGATGTTCGTCCTCGACGGGTTTTGTGCCTAATCACGTCACAATCTGACGTTTTCATACAGATCCGAATCTAGAGCAAAACATTGTACATTTAATTGATTGAAAAACGCAAAATGTGCAAACATTTTATTTTCCATCACCGACAAAATTGCAAAATGCTGTTCTCTTACAATTATTCTTATTACAACAAAACTTCACAAGGTGGTTGACAACAATGCATAGTTGTGCATATTGTGATGTCCGAATGCTTGACCAATTTTCAAAGGCTTATGATCTTTTTGTATGTAGAATAAACAGATAACTATTTGTAAACTTAAATATTATATAAGTCAACTATACATGTTGGATAGCATAATGAGTTCGTCGAAAAGTGTTTATTGAATAACACATCTGTCATCTTCATACCAATGAAATTCTATCAGATAATGGTCACTCTTCTCGAGATTGGGATCTAAGGCGAAAGTTTATTGTCGAAGGGGAAATTTTCTCGAGTGTTTTTTCACTAATTTCGTGACGGCCACTGTTATATATATGTATTGTATGGTCGTGTAGTTTGTGATCAATGGAGAGTGTAAGTTTTGTCCCTTTTACTGTGATTTGTAACTGTTATGTGACGTCATCTTTGTCTGGATAAAATTGATGTGTTCATATGTCGGCCGTAAATCTTGAACATCAGGCCTCAAGAAGCCATTCCCGAGGCCGTAACAGCACATATTCGTGAAAACTTCCCTCGCGTTAATATGTTTTTATTTCAAACGTAACGAATCGTAAGTGAAAATCGCGAAAATAAAATTTTGCAATTAAGATCGCGATATTTAAACCACCTGATATAACCAATTTTACAGTATGTCATAAATCAAAAAGTATGAGTACATTTTCTAGCCAAATATTCAAACTGTTGTCGATACTTATCTATTTCCTATTGTACTGAAGCACGGGTAGGGGGGTCACTTCAGGTGGAATTGGGTACAGGCCTGCCGTTGGCATTTTGAAAAAACCCTCCTTTCATATAAGTAGTATATGGGGACAGTTCAATTAGTATTTGCGGTGGAGCAAGTGGAGCAGGCGGAAGTATGACGTCATAGGTCACGTGACCGGAAGTATGGCATCACCGGAAGTCACGTGACCGGAAGTATGACGTCACCGGAAGTCACGTGACCGGAACTGTGACGTCACCGGAAGTGACGTCATCGGAAATGACGTCAACCGGAAGTATGACGTCAACGGAANTCATATAGTTCCCCCAACAAAATATTGACCCATTCATATAGTAAATTTCAAAAATAAGCAACCCAACGGTATAGTAAAAATATGTAATTGGAGTAAGAAAAACCTTAATTTCACCGCAGGGATGTTCTTAAACAGCAAATAATGATAAATACTTAATTGATTACAGCAATCAGTAGAATTTCTGGCCATTTGGGGTTAATTTACGACCCATTTATATACATGATGTCAAAAATTACTACCCATTCATATAGTTGACAACTGCAAAAACAGGCCCATTCCAGCGGCACGTCTGTATATACCTCTCTATAGGAAGTGACCCCCCCCCCCCCCCCCNCCCCCCCCGAAGAAATTATAACGATTTTCTATTTTTCTATTACACCAATATGGTAAGCCCCGTAAGTTTACACAAAGTGTGGCTTCTTTGTAAACATGTTGTCGCAAATGAGAGTTTCATTTTTTTGTCCTTTTTCGGTACTATTTAAATACTATTTAAATACTGAAATGATCTTTCGTGATGGCTATATTTATAAAAAACATATTTTGTTATTTATAAAAACATATTTTGTTATTTATAAAAAACATATTTTGTTATTTATAGAACAAATCTTTCCGGTAAATGTGTTCCTAGATCCACATATATAGTTCATTATACAAGCCGATATAAGGATATTTTGCAAATGCCTTTAAATGTACCATTTATCGGGCGTAGGTCGTAAATAAACAAAACAACGTTTTTAAGAACCAAAATTAATTAAAATATATTAATTAACTCTGGGACACTTTGTCAACCTCTCTTGTTATTACCGTCTGATTAGTCCCACATGCCACCTTTAAGCTACATTTAAGGAATGTATTTTACATCAATAAGGTACACTTCGTACCCAATGACTGTCGATTTTGTAAATCAAGACCACAGAAGGTGTCCTAAACATGATAATCAATATTATGCCATCCCGGATGTCGCTTCCATGGAACTATTTACTGTCGGTTTGAATACAGAATGATGTTGGATGATGTGATTGAAAAGTTGGAAGAAAATTTTTTAGGAGAAATACATTAGAAACATAACCAATTTAAACTTTAAAATGAGTCATTCATGAGCATTTGTATTGTCATTGCTTTTTCACGACTGAGGGTTTCATATTTAAATCTCGGGCTAACAATAGCTGGCTATCAAATATGGTGAATGCACAGAAATTTATTACAGAGTTAAACCTTTATTGAGCAGAACAATTGTAGCCAGATATATGAACCACTCACCATCTTCCGGGGCACCTACACTGGCTTTCACATGATATCAAATGGTTACTTGCAATTGGTTTTGAATGGCTTTTGACACCGCCATGCTTGTTGATCAGTTCATGTTCCCGACCGTCACTTGTTTATTCTTTTCTTTTAATTTTAATACCCGCCACACGAAGTGGCGAGGTATTATATGATACCCTCAGTCGTGTGTCCGTCCATCCGTCCGCCTATCTGTCCGTCTGTCCATCCGTCTGTCCCCCGAAGGTTTCCGACTGATAACTTGTTAACGAAATAACATAACGTTTTCAAACTTGCTATGTAAGTTGTTTAACACAAAACTCATGTCAAGTTTGATTTTAAATTCAGAGGTCAAAACTCTGCAATTATGTGAATTTTAAGGTTTCCGACTAATAACTTGTGAAGAAAATAACATATTTTTCTTCAAACTAGTTGTTTACTACTAAACTCAAGTTTGATTTTGGGTTCACAGGTCCAAGGGGTACATGACTAATGCCCCTTGAAACTTTGAGATTTTGTGAATATTAGGGTTTCCGACATATAACTTGTGAAGGAAATAACATATTGTCTTCAAACTTGGTATGCCAATTGTTTACCACAAAACTCAGGTCAAGTTTGATTTTGGGTTCAGAGGTCAAAGGGGTTCATGAGGTATACCCCTTGAAACTTTGAAATTTTGTGAATTTTGGGGTTTCCGATTGATAACTTGTGAACGAAATAACAAACTGTCTTCAAACTTGGTGTGTAAGTTGTTTTCCATAAATCTCAGACCAGGTTTGATTTTTGGTTCAGGAGTACATACGGTTCTGGAGTTATACCCCTTTTTAATTCGAAACAATTTTTTTAAAATGGGGCGGGGTATCATGTGATGCACCATTCCCATTTTTTCATAATGATAAATGTTCTATCTTTTATTTATAAAAGACAAAAGATTACAGGAAACACCTACAAAGGCCGAAAAGTACAATCACAGACCAATTTCCACAAGGGAACTGCACCAGAAAAATACAAATAAGTGACAAAACACAAACGAAAATAACGATAGGAAAATGGGATAGCCGGACTCGATGCAATGCAAGAGCTAGCAGTAGGGTTAAACCGGTTCATGGGTACCCAAACCTCCACTTCCCGTTTCCCTATAGTATAAGAAAAATACGAATGAAATCCAATACAGGTAGACTAATAACTCACTCCTTGTCCAATATCTTGAAAAAGAAATTTATGAGAAAAAGTGAAATTTAGAAAGATAGGTCAATGAGTGCTCGCAGCTAAACTTTTGGCTAGATGAAGGCGCATAGTCTGCTGGTCAAACAATCTCATATTATGGAAGACTAATGAAACTCAAAACTTCCCGAAGGGTTTAGTAAACAGTCATCATAAATTTCAATATATATCGGCAGTATTAGTGAGTGGCCAGTATTCGTGTGAAATCTTAGGGCATTCGATCCGAAAGCCAATTTAACGTATTCGTGTAGAATATCCTGTTAATGTCCACTTTTACGTAAAGTGCCAGTTTCCTGAATTTTTTTTTCAGTTTCTGGCATTTTTAATAACATTTCCGTAAAAACAAGTATGAGAAAGGCCCTTGGTAATAAGCTGTTTGCGAGCCACGCTGTAATTAGATATCAAATGTTCATATCTTCTATAAAACTTCTTAAAAGTATTTAATTATTTATGAAATCTGCAGCCTTGCTCATAACGTTTGGATACCATAGTAATTTAACGCTCATTAAAGTCGTTAGGAATAGTGAAATGCGTGCAAATCTCGCCAGTTGAGATATATACACCCGTAGAATGGAGCTATGGGAACATCGCCGTTACGAGCAGGGCAGTTGGTAATAGTGGAATCAAAATCATCCCTTTTATAATAAATTGCAGTTTTCAGTTTACCAGATTCAATGACAATACTGATATCCAAAAAAAGGGTCGTATTTAGAATCAGTATTAGCTTGTTTTGGGTCGTTTATCCTCGAGATGGGATGTTGTCTCCTTGACATTTACTCCATTTCCTTTCCTTTTCATATTTATTCAATTTCTGTTCTTGTTGGTAAATGATATCGACAGTCTAAAAACTGGGGATTGTCAATAGTAACGATATCGTCAATGTGCCCACTGTTATCATTAAAAATTGAAATGAGTTTATCACTGTTTTGTACGATTCCATTTTGTAGTATTTGTTTTCTTTCTGTTTTCTTTTTTTTTAATGGATCATTTTAAAGTCCCGCTCGTAACAGAACAGAATATAGTCCGGATTGAGAGGTGCACAATAAGTAACTTTGTTTTTAAGTTTTTAAGTTTTATTTCTACACTCAGACATTGAATACAATTTAACAATAGGCAAATATTATAACATAATAATGCAGGCTGACAAGATAAACTTCTGTTACAAATACACATTACAAACATATATAACAAATACACATTATAACATATAATTACAACAGAGCTTCAATACCAAAATACACAATTTCACATGCTCAGACAATACTGACAGCACAACAAACACTCATATATATATACCAATAGTGAAAAACTATTGGAATTGATAAACATTGGTACCAAAACGACCATAAATGTTATCTACCAAAGAGATTCAGTGCATTAATCATATCATAAGATGACAAAGAACAGTGTTTTATTGTTAGTAATATTGGAGAAAAACACTTCCTTCTTGTTACCACAAACGAACTGAAAACCAGATTTTATGAGTTACTCCAATTTGGATAAATCTGGATTTAATCAAATTATGCGGAAGAGTTGTACGAAGTAAAGGAAAATCATGACTGTCAATAGACGAAAATTATAGTCCTTTAATAGATTGTAAATTATCTTAAACTTCAATAAGTTTTTTTCTCTGTTTGAAACGGTAGTTTCAATACTTTTGGAAATCTATATTAAGGTGCCTGCTGGGTATTATAGAATTTCGTGAACTTTTCTGTGAAGAAACATAATTGTATAGTTGTTCAAAATATAAAATAAAATTTTAGCGTCGCCGTACTTTTAAACCCAAAAAAGTGAAATTTCGGGATATGACATAGAAACGATAGGGAAAATGACTACATTGAGTAGATGTCTTAAAAAATCAATTATAGATTTTGTTCATACTTTGATTGTTCAGCAATCATTATATCACAAAGTTGTCATTAGAACTGCTCTACGTTAACTTAGAACTGTTCTAGAACAGTTCTAGAGCCGCTCTAGAAAAGTGTTCTAAAAGCAGCCATTGCCAAGAACTGTTCTAAAAGCAGTCATCGACTAGAACTGTTCTGAAAACGGTCATAACCTGTTCTAAAAGCGGTCATTGTCTTCCGTATGACTGCTTTTAGAACTGTTCTAAGTTAACTTAGAAAACGTCCGTTTCTATGACCAATTTTAGAACTGCTCTATTTTATTACTGCTTTTAGAACTGTTCTAAGTTAACTTAGAAAATGACCGTTTTTATGACCATTTTTAGAACTGTTCTACGTATGCTCTAAGTTAACTTCAAGTTAACTTAGAATTGTTTCTAAGTTAACTCTGAGTTAACTTGGATGAGAGGTTATGACTGCACCCAACTGTATGTTTTATAGGGATTTTGTCATATGTAGATTTACTCCATATCCTTTTATTTGTTAATACAGAAAACAATTCTGCATTTTCTCTGTTAAAGGTGTCTCAGTGGTATTATTCCGCCTTTTTTTGTCTAATACTTGATCATTTAGGTTTCATACATTAAGAAATTTGACAGAATAGTTGTTTAACATACTTATACAGTTGGGTGCAGTCATAACCTCTCACAAAGTTGATGGTAGAGTGTATAGTGTACTCGGACTAAAAAGTGTGATGTATTATGTGGTGACGGCGACAATTCAATACAATAGGCATATTATTATTACATTAAAACAATACACCCAGTCTAATAAAATATAAATCCCTATGTGATGTTGCAATAACTTAAGAAATATACAGAGTTAGAGACACAACATGTATATAAGTCTAGATTAAAATATTTTGTTGTAAAACGCTTTTTCTTAATACATTTTGATATAAAAATAAACTTTTTACGAAATGATACGGAGTAAATGAACATGAGACCACACAACACAAATGTTAACTCCAAATGCAATAATTGTAATAAGCTGTATGGCTATTTCGGAAATTAATTCCTCATCAGCAGCACTAGAACCAAAACACAGGACGTCCACAATTTCCAAAAATGTTAAAGCATTAAACCAAACGAAATCCTAATACATATTTCCCATGCATGTGGATAATATGAAAATTTGTTTACCCAAGGGAAAAATAGTTTCCGAAGGCATCGCCTGAGGGAATTATGATTCCCCTAGGGTAAGCAAATTTTCATACCGCAATTATGCATTTGAAATAAATATTTTCTTCCACTATTACGTTAAATATGTACAAATCATTCAGAGGGACGCTGTCTACCCCTCCATCTTTTCTGAAAATTTGTAAAAACTCTTGTAAAATTTAGAGAATTTCGAATAAGGAGAATATGCTATTTGGACATGACGTTCAGCGGGAGGCGTGATGTTTTGTTCACAGTCACGTGTGGCAGTATTGGTCAATTAAAATTAGTTATTAGTCAAGTTATAAATATATGTAGAATAATATAATAACTTGCTTTACGGGTCTTGTTAATTCAATCATACTTAATCAAAAAGTAAATATCTTGTCTTCATTTTCAAAGATACATTGTTTAACATATTATACGAGGCCTTCTAATTTGTTGGAAAAACTAATACCAATGTGTGGCCCATCTTAATTTATTTTCAGCTTAACAAACTCCATCTAAAAATAGTTTAATATAAATTGAAAAAAAAATATATTTTTTTCAAAAATTGTCATTGCAAATAAATACTACAAACTTAACTACGATTCATTACTGTCCAAATTTATCATTCAACTATTCAAAAAGTTTTGACTTCACTCTAACTGTATTCTTCATTTTTTTTTTTTTTTTTTTTTGCTGACTTCAAATCTACATTCTGTTAGTGCTTTAGTTTTTTGTGTTGTATATGTAACGTTCGTGTGTTTTGTGGGCATGTGGTGTCTTTGGTCTTCCGTCTTTTGGTGTTCTTGCTTTTTGTCTCTGGACTTTGATTTGTGTAATCTTGTGCTTTGTTCCTTCGGTATTCTACTGCCGTTGTTCCTTAATCGAATCGTTGATGTTTTATATAAAAGAATCATCTAACAGTTCAAAAATGTCAGTCGTACCACTACTTCATGTATCATTCTAACATAGCTCTTGTTTATCGTCAACCAGTATAGTAGTCAATAACCTCATATCTTTTTATATACGCATAAAAATGGTATCAGAATAAAAGTAAAAGGGATTTATTACAACCGCTTTAAAGTTTGACCGTGTTAGTTTATGAAGGAAATAAAGGCTAAGAACATTTCTGAAATGAACAAAGTGTTTATTGTTTTGCTTTCGATTCGGATTTTGAACTTTTATCTGTGTGAAAAATTCAGATTGTGCATTTTGACGTCATAGACACAAAAGGCAATGGAGACGGAAAATTCGCATGCTCTTAGGGCTCTTCAGAAAGGAAAATTCAATTCTTTGTCATAGGAATCGAAATAATTAATGGTAAGTATTTGGTAATTGTTATTTTACCATGGATTTAAATGACATTAACCATATACCTGTTATGTATTATTTAAGAATTAATTCATGGGCACCGGTGGTTTGTTGGAGATTTACATATGGTTGGCCATTATTTTCGTTAATATTTTACCCAGAGCGTAGCTCATAATGTTATTGGAGATTTTTATATGCCTAGTCGTCATGGTTTCCATTCTTCTTATATAAGAATTCTTAATCAATTGCTTTTTTCATATCAAACTTCTCACACAACCATTCTACTAGTTCCGTGTTACCACTACTACACGCCTTATTCATTGCTGTTTTCATATCAAACAAGTCATTGTCAAACTTCTCACACAACCATTCAACAAGATCAATACTAAGGTAACTATTATCACTACTTCATGCTTCATTCATTGCTGTCCTCATATCAAACAAATTAGTATCAAACGTCTTGCATAACCATTTAACTAGTTTCTCGTCACCACTACTACATGCTTCATTCATTGCTGTTTTCATATCAAACAAATCATTGTCAAACGTTTTGCATAGCGTTTTAACAAGTCCGATGACACCACTTTTACATGCCTTGTTTAGAGCTGTTTTAATGTCAAACAAATTATTGTCAAACTTTTTGAGGAACCATTTAACGAGTTTCGTGTTACCACTACTACACGCCTCATTCATTGCTGTCTTCATATCAAACAAAAACATATCAAACTTCTCAAATAGCCATTTAACAAGTTCAGTCTCACCATTACCACATGCCGCATCCATTACAGTTTTCATATCAAACAATTGGTTGTCAAACTTCTCACATAACCATATAACAATTTCAGTCTCAACGCCCCGCGTACTACAACATACCACATTCATTACCTCATTCATATCAAGTAAAGCATGATCAGAATTGTTTAATATAATTTGAACCCCCTCCATGTTACCCCATTCGCAAGCACACTTTAATAGCTGTTGAACATCAAGTAACCGATGGTACTCCTCCATAAACCACTGTATGACTTCAGCATTTTTATATTCACAGGCAAATACGATCATGTCATCTAAGACTAACAAGTTATTGTAATAATTCTCACATACATCTTTCACAAAGTCAAGTTGTCCTTTCTTACATACAAACCTCGCTATACCCTTCGCAATTAGCATGTCATGTTCATTGTTTGCAATAACTGTTCTAATAAACTGTTTCATGTTTTCATCAATTTGAATACTGAATCTAAATGCAAATTCCTTGAAAATATTATGTAACAATAAACTCATATTAAGTACTTGACTTAAACCATATAAACTTAAAAATAGTTGTACACCAGGTAAACCTTGACAATCAACTATGTTACCTAAGAAACCAAGATGTTCGAAATAGAGTTTAATATTATGATCCGTAAGTATCTTCAGTATAACAGCTGATCTCTTTCCATCCAGTGTACATATAGCAAAGTTTAATGATTCCATGAGTGCCTCGCCAAATATCTCTATTAGCTCGCTGTGCAACTCGGATGTCAGTGCTTTGTGTATATTGTCATACAAACATTGGTAAACGTCAGTGTCAATGTCACAGAACATCAATAAGGCTGATAGCAAAGAGAAAAATGAACCGTAGATAGCGTATTCATTTGAGATTCGGTGATCAATTATTGTGTATAACAACCCTGGCCTCATGCGAGATACATGTATGGGGTTCCCGTTTTGTTTGATCATTTCCTGTAAGATATTTTTACTTGTCATTGTTATTATTTTTGATTTACACAGACTCTGTACAAAATGATAGGGTATGGGATCCCCATAGTCACTGTTATATGTTTCAAGTATCTGCAGTAATCTCTGAGCCAGTAGACTATAACATGACCTTGGAGTAGAAAATATAACTTCTCCTTCACTTGGTCGATAGGACTGAGGTCTGGCCATTTCAATAATGAAATCAAACTCTAACAAGGGTATAACACTTGTAGGGTCGGTGACACTGTAGGATATCATAATAGCCTCAGATATCAATCTGTGTTGAAAACAATAATTACCATCATTGCCAATTTTCAAATAAATCCCTAAAAGTCCTTTTGCTGAATCATTAATGTATGATATTGGAATTTTAGCAAGAGGTTTAAGGTACATTGTTCTCATAATTGATATGAATGTATCTTGGTCAATTTCATGTATATCAAAAGAATCGCCATTCAGTAGGATGTAAACTAAAAGTGTGAAGTCTATCATACTATTCTAATTCGTTTTTCCATGTAATCTTAAGTTGTCAATTTCGTTTGAAAGTTGTTTCGTTGGGTGACAGAAGAAATTATAGCCCAGTTTAGTGAACTTACGATGTGAAGCAAATAAATAGCAGGTTTCTGGAAATCCTATTTGTGCCCCTATATCAGAATGCAAAATTCTTTGAAATGTTTGCCTGTGTAAATATACTTTTGAATCAGTATCAAGAATAGAGTCCTCACTTATGTTTTCTTTCGTTAAATCATCTGTGACAATAATTTTGTTTTTCGTTAAATAATTAACAAGAAAAGATTTCTTTTCTTTTAGAGTTATCTGATTTTTGTCTGAATTTAAATCTAACACATTTTGATCATGGAAAACACTGTGACGGTCTGTTTTAGTGATAATCGTCTGAAAGATATTCTTCCGCAAAGTAAGTAATACTTTTATGTTTTTATTTTGTATTGCTATGAATATTTTATCTAATAACTTAGCATGATTATTGTCATTATAGGTGCAGTTTGTCCTTCCAAACACATCATCAATAAGCACAGCGTCCATACCATCATGCATATCCATCCATTGTCCGATATCATCAAGTTGTATAGACTGAAATCGCTCACTACCCATTGAAAACAGTCGAAGTAGTTCTACACCAATACGAGACTTGCCAGTACCAGGTGATCCTATGAGAATTACTATCCCGTTTTTGTTAAGACATGCCACAGCTTTGTTAACAGCATTTATTGTCACGAAAGTCTCTTCACTTGAGTGACTTTTAATCAAATTTCTAGTATATTCTTTAAAAGAAAAATATCAGAAAAAAATTAAATTGCAACAAATAAAAATTATCATTTAATATGTAATAAATCTTGATTTGGTATAGGCCATGGTATGAAATAACTTCCATGCACCCCGTTTTGAACCAAACCAACTTTTTAAGGTATAAAAATAGCCTGCACGCAGTGGTTAGACAGAACCTGTTTCGAACCAATGTGACATTTCTATACCAAAAAAGCCATTAATTTTACTCTTTCCCTTGTAAAATATTGAGAAAAATGTAAATTTTTTTATTGAAATTTTGTAAGTTCAATGATGCATAGAACAAAATATTCTGAAAATTGTTGTACATGTAAGTCCTTTGGAAACAGAAAAATGTTAACAACTTAATGTTGATATGATTTACTCACAAAACTACCACTTTTGAGTAGTCCTAGAAAACAGATCTCTGAATTTATTTTTCTCTTTTTTTTGCCTAAGTTTTGTAAAATATTTACATCGCCTCATCTATGAGTAGTTTAATTCATGAAAAGGGAGTATAAAATGAAAGTACATAATTTTATATCTTCTTCGCAACACATTCATTAAACATACCCCTACCCCCTACACATTTTCTCTACAATTATGGATTCTTTGTTATCTTCGCATACAAATAACCATAACACGCAAAATGTGTGTTGTATATGACAATGATCCATGAATTATATCATGACTTGGTACTTTAAAAACCATTTTTCGCCTTAAACTCAATATTTTGTGCAAAGTTGATAAAAAATATTGTCAATTTTCAGCTCTCCAAAATTCACTGTTAAATCATTATTAATGTCAAATCATATATGCCAATTAATTGTTGTTAGCAATATATCTTAATAAACACTGTTTAGAAAGGCATTCAGTGTTCAAAGTGACTCTAACTACTAAATAATTTTATCCGTACCACAACAATACAGTACAAATGTGACCCTATCATTTCCATGCATGCAGGTTATGTTCAGGTTAACATGTTTTACTTTAAAATGAGATATATGGCTAAAGAAAAATGGCCCTGATCATGGGGGGGATAAATTGAAGTTTACCTCAATTTCAAGATAAAGGTTAAGAAATGAGGTTGATGTCAAGTTATGACAAACTGAGCAATATTCCCATGCATAATTCCTCTAAAGGTTGGAAAAGTTTGTTTCAAGCTGTTTCAGTGTAGATTACTAAGAAAATTTCTCTGTTGGCAGTGATGTTTGCTGTCGGTTCTGAAAAACAACATTTTTTACGTCATCTTAGTAAAATTGTGTTCAAAAATATTGATTTGGATCCCAATTTTCAACATATCTTACACTAAACATGCATACCTAGAAGCTTATTTCGCTTTTCTGAAATACAAAAGAAACGTTTAAAAACGGAAGCTACACAATAAAATGGTTTTATGTCACATTTCTAGAGCTACATATCTATGTGATGCTTATCCATAAAGGAAAATGTTTAACTGTGATCATATGTATATGGATTTTAGTCTATCACATTTACTGTGCTAACCAACGTCTGTGCTAAAAAAAAGTAAAATTTTAAAATGGAGTGCTGCAACTACCAACCTACATTCCATTCTTTATCGGTAGTCTCTTACAGAAACACGATACATAATGTGCCTTATTTATTCAAACTTTGTTATACTACACAATGTTTATAAGCCTTTGTTAGTCAGTCGTAGTATGCTATTTTTGCTTCTGTGGTTCACCCTGATAACCTATTCCCATCCATAGCTGCAGTGTGACACGGGTATTCCCCGTCTGAATAGTTATTTTGTGATAAACAACTATACTTTGCATCTGGAGTCAGATATGCACTGAGTTACGTTGTTGCTTTTCGTAACAAGGCACAATTACAAAAAAAAAACAGGATAACAGTAAATACCTACATTGCCGAAAACTACAATCACATGCCACAATTAACCAGCGAACTGCACTAGAAAAATCAAACTCAAAACTCTCCGAAGGGTTTAGTAAAGAGTCCTCATGAATATCAGTAGAGATAGACAGTATCAGTGAGACGCAAGTGTATGGATAAAGTCTTCAGGTCATCCAAAGCCAATTTAACGGATTTGTATAGAATATGCCGTCGATGTCCATAATAACGGAAGTCACGTCCCTAGTTTTTCTGGATATTTAATCAGTTCTGATATTTTTAACAACATTTCCATAAAATCGGAGAAGAGAGACGCCCTTTGTAATCAGCTGTTTGTAAGTCACGTCACATCTAGATATCAAACATCATATCTTTATTTATTTGCTCTCTATCAGTTTTTAAATATCTTTGAGTATATGGTCTTCCAAACGTTTAGATTTTATCTGCACTGAAGAGACATAAGTTGTCGAAATGCGCATATGCAGAAAGTAAATTCGCAGTAACCTCGGTATTAAGTTATCTTCTGTAAAACTTCTTAAAAGTATTTAATAATTTATGAAACATGTAACCCTGTTGTAAAAGTTTGGATATGAGAGTAAAGATACACTCATTAAAATAGTCAATGGTAGAACAAACGCGACCGAATCGTACACGTGGAAATATATACACCCCGTAGGATGGAGCAAGGAGACCGTCGCCGTCAAGAAAAGGGAAATTAGTAATAGTGAAATCAAAATCATCCCTTTTATCAGTTTCTATTTCACCAGAGTCAATATATATACTAATTTATTAACAAATTAAACAATCATTTATTCGTTTGCTTTCTGTTTCTTAGCCATACTTCATTAAGGTCTTCCCCACTTTGGTGGAAAGACCTTCTTGTATTTCTTCTGATTATTATTAAGGTCCTTATTGTAATTCTTCTGATTATTAAGGTCTTTCACCACAGTGAAAGACCTTATTGTAATTCTTCGGATTATTTTTTTTATTATTCTTTTTGGTCCGCCGAAAAAGCTGTGAAAAAACTACGCGACATATCATTTCGATACTTGGTGTGATAAATCGACATCACTGTGGGATCTCAAAACTGAGTCAAGCATCTTGACCTATTTTAAGTAACGGAGTAATCTGCCCCGGAACAAAAAATCTTGTTATCGCTTAAACTCGGAAACCGTAAAAGATAGGCGATTAAGAGCAATGAGTAAAATGTTCCTTGAGTCATGGCAGAACTTTATTACATTAAGACCGAAACTGTGCGGTATGGTATTTCTTGAGTTGCTGCACTTTGAATACTTTTGGGTTTCCGTAATTTTTTTTTCCTCAGAAACCGCAAGTCGAAGAGACCTGAAACCTTCACCATTGTTCATAAGTCATATATGGCCATCTGAAAATGTCAAGGTCAAAGGTCACCGGTCAAGGTCACCGATGACCTTTAGCCTTGTCATCGCTTCAACTCGTAAACCGTAATAGATGGCTGAAAACATATAATGGGAAAAATGTTCATTATCATGAGACGCAACTTTGTTACAATTTGACGACTCTTTATATGAGTTATTGCCCTTTGAAAGATTTTGAGTTTCCGGTAATGCTAAATACTCCCAAATGATAAGGCGTAGAGACCTGAAACCTTCACCATTCTTCATAAGTCTTATATGGCCATCTAAAAATGTCAAGGTCAAAGGTCACTGGTCAAGGTCACCGATGACCTTTAGCCTTGTTATCGCTTCATTTCGTAAACCGTAATAGATTGCTGAAAACATATAATGGGGAAAATGTTCATTATCATGAGACGCAACTTTGTTACATTTGGTCCGAAGAGATTTTACGACTCTTTATATGAGTTATTGCCCTTTGAAAGATTTTGAGTTTCCGTTAATGCTAGATACTCCCAAATGAGAAGTCCTAGAGACCTGAAACCTTCACCATTGTTCATAAGTCATATATGGCCATCTAAAAATGTCAAGGTCAAAGGTCACGGGTCAAGGTCACCGATGACCTTTAGCCTTGTTATCGCTTCAACTCGTAAACCGTAATAGATGGCTGGAAACATATAATGGGGTAAATGTACCTTATCATGAGACGCAACTTTGTTACATTTGTCCGAAGATATTTGACGACTCTTTATATGAGTTATTGCCCTTTGAAAGATTTTCAGCTTCCGATAATGCTTAATACTACCGCACGATAAGTCGTAAAGACCTGAAACCTTCACCATTGTTAATAAATAATATATGGCCATCTAAAAATGTCAAGGTCAAAGGTCACCGGTCAAGGTCACCGATGACCTTTTGCCTTGTTATCGCTTTAACTCGTAAACTGTAAGAGATAGATGATCAAATGTATTTGAGAAAATGTTTGTCTGATTCATGTCTACATTTGACACTTGGGTCCAAAATAATTGGACTATTCATTTTCAACCCTATGGCCCAAAAACCATTTTTCGAGGTCCGATTTTAGAGTTTTTTGCCTATATCTCAAAAACTATTAAAGATACAAAGAAACTATAAGAAGGTAAAATGTTCAGCTCAATATGGCCGACAAAATGGGGTCAAGGTCAAAGGTTATGGTCCTTAGCAACAACGTTATTTGCCATAAAAGTCCATAGCAACCATAGGCAAAAACTTTTGTAATGTTGTAAAGAGGAAATAAATGACATTGCAAACCGGAAGTGACTTTCATATCCTTAGCAACAAGCTAATTTTTCGAAAAAGTCCTTAGCAACCGTTGACCAAAAGACTAATAAAGATCAGAACTTTTGTTTACATCACATTTTGAACTTAAATAGACAACAAAATCAAACTCAAACATGTAATCATGGTGAAAACTGGTGAAAAACCTTGCAATTGTTCTCTGAACAATTGACTTTTTAATTATTATTTTTTTTTTATTCTTTTTGGTCCGCCACAATAGCTGTATCATTTCGATACTTGGTGTGATAAATTGACATCAGTGTGGGATCTCAAAACTGAGTCAAGCAAATTGACCTATTTTTAGTAACGGAGTTATCTGCCCCGGAACCCAAATTCTTGTTTTCGCTTAAACTCGGAAACCGTAAAAGATAGCTGATTAAGAGTAATGAGTAAAATGTTCCTTGAGTCATGACGGAACTTCATTACATTTGGACCGAAACTGTGTGGTATGTTTTTTATGAGTTTTTGCCCTTTGAAAAATTTTGAGTTTCCGTAAAAAGTTTTTCTCAGAAACCGTAAGTCATAGAGACCTGAAACCTTCACCATTGTTCATAAGTCATAGATGGCCATCTAAAAATGTCAAGGTCAAAGGTCACTGGTCAAGGTCACCGATGACCTTAAGCCTTGTTATCGCTTCAACCCGGAAACCGTAATAGATGGCTGAAAATATATAAGGGAAAAATGTTTATTATCATGAGACACAACTTTGTTACATTTGGTCCGAAGAGATTTGACGACTCTTTATATGAGTTATTGCCCTTTGAAAGATTTTGAGTTTCTATTAATGCTAAATACTCCCAAACGATAAGTTGCAGAGACCTGAAACATTCACCATTGTTCATAAGTTATATATGGCCATCTAAAAATGTCAAGGTCAAAGGTCACCGGTCAAGGTCACCGACGACCTTAAGCCTTGTAATCGCTTCAACTCGTAAACCGTAATAGATGGCTGAAAACACGTAATAAGAAAAATGTTCATTGTCATTAGACGCAACTTTGTTACCTTTGGTCCGATAAGATTCGACGACTCTTTATATGAGTTATTGCCCTTTGAAAGATTTTGAGTTTTTGTTAATGCTTAATACTTCCAAACGATAAGTCGTAAAGACCTGAAACCTTCACCATTGATGATTATTTATATATGGCAATCTAAAAATGTCAAGGTCAAAGTCATCGTTCAAAGTCACTGATGACCTTTTTGCCTTGTTATCGCATTAACTCGTAAACTGTGAGAGATAGATGATCAAATCTATTTGAGAAAATGTGTGTCTCATTGTGTTCTACATTTGACACAGGGGTCCAAAACAATTGGACCATTCATTTTGGACATATGGCCCAAAAACCATTTTTCGAGGTCCGATTTTAGAGTTTTTTGCTCATATCTCAAAAACTATAAAAAATACAAAGAAAGCATTAGAAGATAAAATGTTCAGCTCAATATGGCCGACAAAATGGGGTCAAGCTCAAAGATCATGGTCCTTAGCAACAATGTTATTTGCCATAATAGTCCTCAGCAACCATATGCAAAAAGTTTTGTAATGTTGTAAAGAGGAAATAAATGATATTGCCAACCGGGGGTCACTTTTATGTCCTTAGCAACAAGGTAATTTTTCGAGAAAGTCCTTAGCAACCGTTGAGCAAAAGACTAATAAAGATAAGAACTTTTGTTTACACCACCTTTTGAACTGAAATACACAACAACATCAAACACAAACATGTAATCATGGTGAAAACTAGTGAAAGACCTTGCAATTGTTCTCTGAACAACTGACTTTTTAATTATTTGTTTTTCTTTTTTTTTCTTCAAACATTTGCAAAAAAAGTCTTAAAAGATATCACTTTGATTCTTGGTATCATTATTCAGAAATGGTCGGGCTTGACCAGACAGATCCTGTGAAGCCGATCTATTTTTAGTAACAGAGTTACATCACCAAACATGGTAAACCTTGTTAGCAGATTAACTTGGAAACTAAAAAAGATAGCTGATGAAGTGTAATTAGAAAAATGTTTGTGAGGGTCATGACAAAAATTCGTTACATCTGGTCCGAAATTGTCCGATTGACCATTCTGAAGTTATGCCCCCGCAAAATTTGATGCTTATTTAACAATGATTTTCTCCCAAACCGGAAGTGATAGAGACAAGAGACCTGCACCATTGTTCTTGATTCCACATGGGCTATTTGAAAAGGTCAAGGTCAAAGGTCATCGGTGAGCTTTATTTTGACCTTTATTATGGTCTTAACACGAAGTGAGAAAACAGACACACAGTTGAATTTCGGTATATTATTAAATGACATTCATAAGCACAATACAAAAACGTTATATTTTATATCGGCTATATCAGTACATCTCTTCATTTCTTAATTTCAAATGTTTTGACTTTATTTCCTGCGAAGATGTATAAGTTGTCGACTTTAGTATTTTTCTAATTTATAAGAACACTATCATTATATCAGTTATACCTTGTCTTGCAGGGTCTTGTTTAATGTCTTCAATCTTTTTACCAATTTGCTGAAATGTATGCGTAATCAATACTATAATTCTGGGGAATATAAGACAAAATCGATTTTGTTTATTCCTGTATAGGAATGCTTAAAGATTTAGACTTGGCTGCCCAAAAAGCAGTCTAATCAAATAACTAGATCATTTTGTAGATACCGAAGTTACTGTGAATTGATATTCAAATTTGAATGGGGATGAATGTCCGGTGAATTTACAATTTATTTAAAACAAGGTCCCGGGTACCATACAAGTAAAAAAAGTAAGCGTGTAAGTCTTAAAAATTTGGATTTTTTACTGCTGATATATTCAATGCATAAACGGTATGAGTTACCTAATGAAAATCTACAAAATGTGCAAATGATTATCTTTGTATGCAGAATAGATTAAAAACAACTCTTCTATACATTAAATAAACAACGTCGACAAGAGAAATAACTCCTACAAGTTGGGGAATAAAAAAAACAGTACAATATCATCAAATACATATGTTGCTTAAAATGCTGTATATATATATATATAAGTCTAGAAGATTGTGCAACGATATCTATAAAATATATAAAAGTTGTTAAAGATAAAGTGACAAAATTTTCAGCCAACTAATGACTTTCTTCAGTGTCTTAAACACGCTATAATATAATTGCGATTGATGATTACATAACTCATCAATTTTGGAACATTATACATCGAATGTCAATTTTTTTTCTTTCACACAGGTAAATAGAAAATGTTATGAGTGTACACATAATGTCAAATATTTTTACATACAAGTTTGAAATGAAACATCTTACAGTTAAACTAACTAAGACAAATAGATAGTATCCACTATAGAAATAAAAAAAATATACATAATTAATAAATAAAAATGTGGCTAAGTATAAGATATATATTAAACCCGAAGAAAAGTCTCAAATTATCCAAAATCTATCCTGAGCCTCCTTTGGTTGCATTTAAACAACCAGACAGCCTGAGGAACTTGTTGGTACGAGCAGAAGTGTCTAATACTATTAGAAGCACAGGAAACAGTCACCCTTGTGGAGACAGGCGCTGCAAATGTTGCAGACATATGCAAAACTCGTCCACGTTTACCAGTCAGGTTACTACAAAAAGGTACAAATTATTTTGCACTTCAAATTGCAAAAGCACAAATATTATTTATTTGCTGCAGTGTAACGTTTGTAACCTCCAATAGGTGGGCGAGTCAAAGCAACCATTCCACAAACGTCTGAATGGACACAGAAGTGACCTCAGTAAAAAGCCACTTCTACCCGTGAGTTCACACTTCAGGTTGTCAGACCATAGTATCGAGGATTTCAATAGAATGAAAATCCTCATCATTGAACAGAACAGCCAGTAAAGAACTCCGGGTTTTACATCCGGAAGGAATAAATAGAAAACAATAGATCTATAATGTTAACTAACGGTGAATCTTCGGGTTTAATATATATCTTATACTTAGCCTCAGTTTTATTTATTAATTAAGTATATATATTTTTTTATTTCTTTAGTGGATACTATCTATTTGTCTTGGTTAGTTTAACTGTAAGATGTTTCATTTCAAACTTGTATGTAAAAATATTTGACATTATGTGTACACTTATAACATTTTCTATTTACCTGTGTGAAAGGAAAAAAAATTGACATTCGATGTATAATGTTCCAAAATTGATGAGTTATGTAATCATCAATCGCAATTATATTATAGCGTGTTTAAGACACTGAAGAAAGTCATTAGTTGGCTGAAAAGTTTGTCATTTTATCTTTAACAACTTTTATATATTTTATAGATATCGTTGCACAATCTTCTAGACTTATATAATTATTTTGTTTGTGCTGCATTGTCCTTAATCCACGATCCGATATCCATTAAGTTTTCTAGTTGGTAGTTTTCTCAGACTCTTTATATATATATATTTGTGTTGTGCACATCACGAATGGACTTTGAATTATAGTGTGCACAATATTTTCATATTAATATGTAATTATATTGTTTGGTAAGTACATGTTATGAAAGGAGTGTGAATGAAACATCCTATTAGTGTTCTTTATGCGTTCATTTTATTATCATTATTATTATTATTATTTTCTTCTTCTTTAATTAATCCCCCGTGTGTTTTTTGGAGTATTCTAAAACAAAAAATATATGCTTGAAATGGCTTGAGGTCAGCATGTTTCTGTTCAAATTTTGTTCTTTTGAAACTTTTTTAGTTGCCTGCTTTTTATTTTTTACTTTTGTTTATACTACCTTAGTTTATATAAATGGTTATTGATATCTGTATGTTAAAATTGTAAATGATAATTCTTGCCAATAAATTCATTACAAAAAAAATTACGAGTCGTTCCGAATTAGTGCGAGCGACATGCGAATAGATAAAAGGTTAATTAAGAATTCTTGCGAGCACAAAACGAATTATTACGATTTGATCCTAGCTTTAACGGATAATTTACGAATAACTTACTATTACTTAACGAGTTTGTACGAATATAATATATTTAGTTACGAGTTTTTCACAAACGACATCCTTTTTTCTTTTGGGATGACATCTGCTTATATAAATTACAGATTATCTCTTATGGTCTTAAAATACATATTGAAGGAGACGAGTAATGTCTTACCACAAAATAGGCTTTATTTTGTACAAATCATGCCTCTACCTTTTCTTACACAGCCACAGAGGAAAAAAGGGGAAAGTTGACATCATTATAAATTTTCTACCCTATTTTTAGAAAGGGGACACAACTCTCATTGGAATGCCGACTCATTGGTAAATACTGGCATTCATTTGGAAAGCACGATCGATTAACGATAACTTACGAATTGTTAAATTGGGTCGGGTTTGCGAGCTCTTTGCGGATGACATACCCGATAAAGATTATTTATGTAAAATTTTTCGACATGTAAAGAAATGTGCATGTCCTTCCACGAATCGATACGAATATTTCAGAATATCTACGAGCTATTTACGAATATCGGCGAGTTAGATACATATGCATGCGGACGACTACGAATCGATCATTCGTTATGATTTGTAAGAAATATTCGTGTATGTGAAGGGGATATAACACGGGGAATTGTTTAACCGACTTCACACTGCATTAAAAGGCAAACTAGTCTTTTTTTTTTCTTTTTCATTGTAAAATATGAATTATGACCAAAGCGGCATGTATATTTATTGTCTTTTTATACAAACAAAGGCTTGTCTTTTCGAACTCAAGGTGCCCCAATGTTGATAAAGTACGTGAATAATTGGTGGCATCATCATTATTATGTTATTAAGCTTGGACACAACAACTATTTTTTATTTTAATTCAAAATCACTTAACTCGAGTGAAGGTACTGATGATGACAAATTTTGCATTAAAATTACTTTCATGAACATTTTTAAGTGACCAAAGAGTGATTTATTTCCCTACTTGGCAAACAAGTGCCATGTGTGTTAATTGTGCCAATCAACAAAATACATGTACCTGAGTCTTAACACCTGTATCCAAGGCTACTATTTCATTGTGTGTTACCTTTATGTAATACATTAGCAAGAAGATCATAGTGGTTTATCTATTTATTTATTTATTTATTTATTGCTCTCTACTGCAGCGCGAAGACGTATACTTTATGTCTTAAATGCAAGACCAAACGAATTATTGTAAAAAGTTAACATTTGCAATTTTTTACTGAAAATTGGAGACTTTTTAACGAAATCGTCGAATAATGTGATTAATATCATTCAAGTTAAAAAGTGAATATGTACCCGTTTAGTTAGCTTTGGAGAGAAGGATAGCAATTTCTTTTTATTTCGATAACGAGAGGCTTGAAATATGACAAGAATGAAAATTGTCGATAATGTAGAATGACATATATTCTTCATATATATGACGAGATTATAAGCCTGTTTAGTTATTCTCACGATCATATTACTGATTTGCATATCAATTGGTGAGTCCAATTTGAAAATTTATCCGGTTCTTGGTCATACCAAGGATTATCTAGCATCCTTCTTACAAAATGTGTCTTCTCCGTAATTGTTAGTGATACTAATACAATGTATACTATCAGTCCAAGATTTGCGGTACCCGTAATTGTACTACGGTCAATATCTAACTTAATAAAAATGTACACCACTTTAATTTAGCATAAAGCATTTTCGATATGAAGGTAATCGAATTAAGTGAAAAGTAAAAAGTTGTGGACTTTAACTTTAAACTTCATTTTAATCATTATAAATCTAGCGGTCATTGCAAAACATTCCTTTTACATACATGTATTATTCCATGTAAATGAAAAACTATTTAGTTATAAATCATTCTTTACCTTAGTGTTAGTTTTTATAAATGTATCGTTCATCATGGTCATTGTAAAACTTTCCTTTCACACATTATTTGTTCAAAATCAATGAAAATGAATATTTTTAGTAAAAAATCACTTGTTAATCTTCATTTTAGTCATCATAAATGTAATAGTCATTGCAAAACTTTCCTTTTACACATTGTATTGTTCAAAAATCCAAGAAATGAAAAATTTTGTATCGTGTACGAAATTTTCAAGTTTGTCTGGTATCCACTTCCTGTCTGCCGATACTTTGTTTTTTTTTTTCTCTCTGAACAAAATTTTCGTCATAGATTTCTTGGCTTGTATAAGTTGGAATGATTTGAAATTTGGTCTGGAGCTTGGAAATGATGAGGTGTATCGTGTAAGGGATTTTCAAGTTTGTCGGACTTCCACTTCCTGTTTGCCGACACTTTGATTTTTTTCTATGAACAAAATTTTCGTCACAGATTTCTTCGCTTCTACATTAGGGAATGATTTGAAATTTGGTCTGAAGCTTGATAAGAATGAGTTGTATTGTGTAAGCAATTTTCAATATTTTCAGGCGTCCACTTCCTGTTTGCCGATACTTTGATTTTTTACTATCAACGAAATTTTCGTCACAGATTTCTTGGCTTCTACAATAGGGAATGGTTTGAAATTTGGAAATGATGATTTGTATTGTTTGAGTGACTCATAGGTTTGTCACTGAATTACTTTCTGTTTTGCTGATACTTTGATTTTGAACTTTAAATGACTTGATATTAAGTCTGAAGTTAAGAAATGTTATAGTTTGGTAAAACTTCAAGAAATCACTGTAGCCAGCAAATTACTGTATCAACACATTAGTGTGTCAAACAGAATTTGAATCCACACTCATCTGATTTTTACTTTTGCCCAGAGTTTCAGGATCGAAATTGCGGGGCCCTCCCGACAACGCCAGTTTCAACATGCTCTGGTTTTTAGTTTGACAAGTTAGTTTTCATTTTGTTTAGTCATTTTGTTGAATATATTTAACCTTAAAAAGTGTCACTGATATATTTGTTTCATTTGTTGAGCATGCATATTTATTCCCATTTATGTGAAACAGTTGTTTTAATTCACATTCCATACTCTTCCGCCACCTCATTTTCTCTCAAGTATCAAAGTATGTCGACATTTTTATCCCCGTACTTTCGAAGAAAGTTCGGAGATAATGTTATACCCTCCGTCTGTCCGTACGTCTGTCCGTCCGTCCGTCCGTCACACTTTTCTTGTGACTCAAACTCCTCCTACATTTTTGGATTTAGGGATTTAATTTTGTTGTAGAATTGTTGCATATAGT
>MJUU01016850.1:113844-145377 GCA_002080025.1 Modiolus philippinarum | reverse complement strand
AATTTCCTGAAAGTCTCAAAGACCACTTATTTTTTGAAATTCTACTTAGCAGCTATATATCCTAGAATTCTTTTAGTAACAATAATGACTATCAATAGGTAGATTTCAAAGATAATGAAAAAAATTATGCCAAGGGTGTATAACAACTGTTTTCTGTGTCAAACAGGGAGTGCGGGGATAGCTGTCGTTTCCGACAACATCTAGTTTTACATATTCAATTACAGCATCTTTCAATTTTGCTAGTATTTTTTTTTTCGTTATCTTGTAACTAAACTTTTCTTATCAATGTCAAGTTGACATATTTTTTGTAAAATGGCTAGTGATCATTTGCATTTTATGGTGGACGTTTTGGTTTGTATCTCTCCAAAATTAAAGAAATTGTTTGCACTTTTGAACTACATGTTGGAAACGACAGCTATGGTGAATGAAAGGAAATGGAGTAAATGCACATGAGACAAAGTCTCTACAAATACATGGTAAAAACTAGCAAAGAAACAACGCTTTTATTGTTGTTCTTCATCTTGAAGTCACTCTGTTTGGCACAAAAAAGAGTTGTTAAACATCCTGGTCATAATTTTTCTCAATCTTTTATGAATCAAACTTATGATAGTCGTTACTTCAATTCTAAGATATATTTTTGATAGGCACATTTCCAAAATCCAAAAAAAAAGCGTTCTTTGAGACTTTCGGGAAATTTACCAAAATTGAAATCAGACATTTTTGAAATCCGATTGATCAAACTATTTGTCCTTAACTACACAAGCAATTTAAGCACGGTTGCTTGGTAAAATTCCAAAAAAAATAAATGGTTTTTGAGACTTTCAGGAAATTTACTAAGATTTGAATCGAATATTTTTAATATCTACTTGATGAAAATGTTTGTCCTTAACTTCACAAATAATTCAAAATAGAATAAAAAAAAATTACAGGAAACACCTGCAATGGCTGAAAAACATAGTCACATTCCACAATGTACTTAGGAACTGCAAAGGAAAAAACAACAATAAAAAACAAAACACAAACGTTAACGACGATAGGACCTCGGGACAGTCAGACTTGTTAGCAAAAGCCAGTGGTAGGGTTTAACCGGTCTATGGACAACCAAACCTCCCCTTTCTCTGTCCCGTTTCTCTATAGTATAATAAACATGAAAAAAAACAATAACAGGTGCACTACTAACTCAATGACCATAATCTTGAAAAGAGAAAGGGGAAAATGTAATAAAGAAAAACGGGTAAAAGGGTATTCGCCGCTAAACTGCATGCTAGCTCAAACAGACTAGTCTGCTGGTAAAATACTGTCGCACTACGGAAGAAAGATCAAAATATGGCTGCTTGGTAGAATTCAAAAAAAGAATAATTGGTCTTTGAGACTTTCCGGAAATTTATCAAAATTGAAATCATATATTTTAGAATTCGAATTGCTGAAAATATTTGTCAAAAATGCACAAACATTTTAAGTACGGTTGCTAGGAAGAATTCCAAAAACAAGTTGTCTTTGAGCCTCTCAGAAAATTTACCTAAAATTGAAAAAAGAATAATTGGTCTTTGAGACTTTCCGGAAATTTATCAAAATTGAGATCATATATTTTAGAATTCGAATAGCTGAAAATATTTGTTCAAAATGCAAAAACATTTTAAGTACGGTTGCTAGGCAGAATTCCAAAAACAAGTGGTCTTTGAGCCTCTCAGAAAATTTACCTAAAATTGAACCAACTGTAAGAATCCTTAGTTTTAAGAATAACGTTTTTTAACAAACACTCATCAGAATATAAGATTATATGCCAAAATTTCAAAAAATATGTGTCTTTGACATTTTCAGGAAATTTACAAATGTTTTATCCGAATCAAAATTCCGAAAGCTTATTGCAATTTCTACAGACTATATGCAATAATTCTGCATAAAGATTTAATCCCTAAATCAAAAAATGTAGGACGAGTTTGCCTTACATGCCACATTGCGTCAAAATCCACATCCTGGGGCTTTTGTCAAAATTGACATCTTGGCGCCTCTTATCTTTGAATTTATGGTCTTCCAAATATTTAGATTCTATCTGCACTAAAGAGACATAAGTTGTCAAAATGGTCATATTCAGAAATAAAAATTGCAGTAACTTCGGTATTTTCTTATTTGAATTAAAATAATAAAAGATAAAAAAAAAACGTTTTGTGCATCTACAGACTATATGTAACAATACTACAACAATTAAATTCCAAATCCCAAACTGTTGGAGGAGTTCGAGTCACATGCAACATGTGTCAAAATCTTGGGCCTTTCTTTTGCATTAACACCAATATAAAAAATCCGGAAGCTGTTGCGCATCTGCAGCATATGTGCTACAATTCTATAATAAAATTGAAACCTTAATTCCAAAAATGTAGGAGAAGTTCGCGTCACATCGTTTCGGACAGACGGACAGGCGAAATAATAGCGCGGATATTTTTTTTTAATTTAAATGAAAAAGGAAATATTTCAGACAAACATTGTGCATTCAGCACTAGAACGTGTTTTCTGTGGAGTAAAGTTCATGTCATAATGTGCATTCTATTGTACTTATCAACAAAACACGATACACAGATATTATCGTTTTTCGGATGTAAAAATTGGGTCCACATCTTCCATTTACAAAATCGTAACATTTTTGAACCGACTAACCTCTATTGCCTTGGCGACCATGTAATCAAATTTTCGAAAGTCAAATAACAAATACGCAACTTAAGAATTAATGAGAACCGAATCGTCAGTGCAAAAACAAACAATCCCGGGACAACCGAAACATCAGAAATACTAAGAAACAGGGAGACTACACGAGTAGGTACATAAAAGAAAAATGAGGACACACACACACAGATGTACTATATGGACCCAATGTGTTTACATGTCAAATCCTTTGCAGTCAAATCTGGTAGAGGAAAAACAATCTTAATTGCATAGAGAAAGATATGTTGTTATCTGGGAAACAGATATCCTATTGAGATCCAAAAGATGGTGATGTCGACCGTAAAATTTCTGTAGTGATGACTTCAAATAATGGGTAACATACCCTTGCTAGAGACGCCTATTTTTACGATACCGACTGTATCAAGGTAGTCACTGTATCGACCTCAGGTCTTTTCCGCGGTCTTTACTATGCGATGTCTATTAAGACCTCATGCTCCCTGTTTTATCATTTTCCTAGCATGTTTAGCTTAGATGAATAGTAAAAATTTAGTTTGTTATTCTTCTCAAATTACAATGATTTGTGAAGGCATCAACTATCTGTGATGCTTTAACGTTCACGTTGGTTTTGTATTAGCGCTGCATCAATAGGAGAGGTTCATTTCCAAATTTTAAGATTGCAAATTATTTACCAATTCCATTTAGGGACCGACTATTCAACCTGAAGGGGGGTGGTATGGTTTTTTCTTCTGGACAGAAAATTTTTTTCGAAGCGCGAAAAATTTTTTTTTTTTCACGTGTATCGACAAAATATTTTTTTTTCAAAATTAACATTATTTTTTGGGGCAGAAAGCCTCCTTCAGAAATTTTTTTTCATCATTTTGGCAGCCAAAATATTTTTTTCACATAAAATGAGGTCCAAAATATAAAAAAAAACCATAGCCCCCCCCACCCCCCTTTTCAAATTAAATGGTCGGTCCCTTAGAGCGAACACGTTTTTTGGACAGACACTCACATTCCGGCTTTTCATCGATGATTTGAAAATTGAATATTAAATTGGTATTCGGTGTTAAAAAATAAATACATTATAATGCAAGCATTTAATTGCATAATTCAAAATGTCAAAAAGTAATTGTGCGGGTTCGTAGTTCGTCTCAACGAAATTTAGGGGACTTTTGGTGTACCACCGCGTCTGCATCTACGTCTACGTCCGCGTCCGCCTTTGGGCATATATCAACTATGCATGCTAAGGTCATTAAACTTTGCATACAGGTGCATCTTGGTTTGACTGACAGCCTCCAAGAAAATTGGGTCTGTCTTAACTATATTTTACGATTAATTGATTTATATAGTTAACATTCAAGTTTTCGGACGAGTTCAGATCACTGTCACTAATTATGGTAGGATCATGTTACCTTGCATATGCATGCAACTCTGATTGTAGGTCAGCATCAAGGCAGAATTAGGTCACTTTGACCTATATTTTACGCTTGATTGATTTACATTGAAGTTTTCGGACGAGTTCAGATCTCAGTTACTATACATGTTAGGATTATGTAACATTGCATATGCATTCATCTTTGGTGATACTTCAGCAAAGCAAATTTAGTCACTTTGACTTATATTTTACGCATGAGTGATTTACCATCAAGCTTTCGGACAAGGACAAGTTCAGTTATCAGTCACTATACATGGTAGGACCTTTTAAATTTGCACATGCATGCATCTCTGATAGTTCAGCATCATGGCAAAATTAGGTCACTTTGACCTACATTTTACGTTTAATTGATCCCATTCAAGTTTTTGGACGATTTCAGATCTCGGTCACTATTAATGGTAAGATCATGTAACCTTGCACATGAAACAAAGGGGATAACAGGAAACATTTACAATGGCTGAAAATTACAACAGTCACATGCTACAATCTGCCAGGGAACCACACAGGAAAAACACACAAACACGGCAAAGGACAAACGTAAACAACGATAGTAACTCAGGACAGCCGGACTTGGTACCGGTACCGGCACTAGCTAAAGCCAGTGGTATGCATGCGTGCATCTCTGAATGTAGGTCAGCATCAGGCAAAAAAGGCCACTTTGACGCATATTTTCCGCTTAATTGATTTACATCCAATGTTTCGGATGAGTTCAAATATCAGTTACTATACATGTAAGGATTATATAACTTTGCATATGCATGCATCTTTAGTGATACATCAGCATCCAGGCAAAATTAGGTCACTTTTACTTCTTTTTCACTGTACATGGTAGGAACATGTAACCTTGCGTCACTGTACATGGTAGGAACGTGTAACCTTGCTTACGCATGCATGAAACTCTTATAGAAGGTCAACATCCAGGGAAAATTGTGTTACTGTGTCAATGTGCCATAACGAGGCGAACTCTGTAATCGTTGATTACTTCAGTTTTTTTTTTTTTTTTTTTTTTTTTTGCTATTGTTGTGAAAATATGTATGATACCGCACATGTAAAGCAGGTAACCGTCAGTTCCTCCTTAATTGATTGTATATGAAGTGGGCAATTATGACATACTTGGTAAAGAGAGAATATTATCCTCTCCAAAACTACGAAGTTAATTTTAACAATACATAAAGTTTTTCTTTTTTAAAGTTTTTGATAGCATCCCTACCGTTTCTACCGTTTGTGAAACAAAAAGGATTTAAATATTTTTCTCTATCTGGATTGTAACACATGCACAAAATTACTCGATACTTTATAAGAAGTTACAGCTATGGAAGTGAATATATTGATCTTTGTTTACAGGAAAAATCGCGGCTGTCATGATTGGAATCGTTGGAGCCATTGTTTCTTCATCCACAATTATACTGATGTCCATCAGATTACAAATGGGAGCTGATATAGCGAGAACTGTAGGTGTCTTTCACAATTTTCTACACTAGATAACAATGTTTTTAGATAATTGCTATGAGCATTATTTTCCTGTCAAATAAGACTTCTTTTAACACGTCATTATATACAAGTTTACCATTAATCTTTTAGAATAGTAGAAGCTTTGTTTTTGATACGAAAAAATATTGGCGACAATAATGGACGATCACACTTGTTGGTGAGTCTTTTATTGGAAACAAATTAAAGTATCAAAAACACAACTTGAAAATAACTTTTCACAAAATCAGAAAACTGATTATGATAAGTAAAAGAAATTGTACTGTCCAGACGAAGATGTAACTTTCCCTGGGTTTACATTTCTGTATTGATCGACAAATTAGGCCTAGCCTAACAAACTTTCTGCTAATATTTTCACATATTCGAGCAGTAGCAAACACTGAATTTTTTTTTTGCCTCATGATATCAAAGACATCTCATACAAATAACTGATAAATACAAATCTTCGCTAACCTAGGTAAAATCCATAGTTGGCAAATCTCACAGGTTTTGAATAAATTCACACAAAAAAGACACAACCATTAAACGACGTTTTGTATTCAGATATATTTACTTTATTTGTCTCTTAACTATTTTTGCACTTCAAAGCTACCTTTAACTGAAAATAGTATTTAACATGTCTAAATAGATGCTTAGCTTTTGGAGCCCTATTTAGATAATGATCTTGTCGTACTCACAATTAATGCACTCTAATTAATTTGTATTTGTATCTATTTAAGATTAAAAATTTTGTCCGATTATTATGATAAATTACTTCTTTTTGCCAACTTTTAAACTGTCAGGCCTAAAACTCTACGCTTCATGTAGTAAGGAGTGTTTGGTACGAAAGATTGGGCAGACATAAGCTTTTCGACTAAAATTTTCTCCCGTTACAGAGTTATACGCCCTTTCCATGTAAACTTAATTCGGTTAATGGACTTCCGAATATTTTGATTTTATCTGCACTGAGGAGACATAAGTCGTCGAAATGCGCATATGCAGAACCTAAATTCACAGTAATCTCGGTATTTAGTTATTTATCACTTAAACTAGGTAACCACAAGAGATAGCCGATAAAGTGAAATAGTAAAAAGTTCGAACTTGATTTTCACCAAATCCGTGCAGTTTGGTATTTTTTCTTAATTATTGTCACTGAAAGACTTTGCATTTCCGTTACATTTTCCGATGGAAAGCGTAAGACATTGAAACTTGGTACATTCCTCGTTCCTCATTAGTGATAAAAGGTACATCTAAAAATGTCAATTTCAACAAAGGTAATCGCATGACCTTTATCGGTGATATTTACCTTAACATAGATGACTTATTAGATATTATATAACAATGTTCTTAATAGCTTTCGGTCTGACCTATTGACCTCTATTTTTTTCTCAATCAATCAATCAATCAATCAATCTTCACGTCAATGCTTAAAACTTCTAAAAATAAATATCAGATACCTAGGACTTGTCCCATGATAGGGCACAACTTGATCTTTGAAAAAGACTCAAGCTTTAGGATCAATTTTGACCTTACCTTTAATCCTGAATATTGTTTTCTTCTTACCTTGGAAAACCGTAAAACATAGCTGGTGAAGACATCAATCGTAGGAAAAAATTTGATGAGTAAATGTCAGAACTGAAACTGTCTGAATCCCCACAGAGTAATTGTTTTTAATGTATTTCGGAAAGCCGCCGTCGTTTAACTTATAACTTTTAAACGTTTACAGACATAATAGCGAACATATGTATTCTAGGCAGTCATTTAAAAAAGATCTTCAAGATGAAGATGTTGATTGGTTTTACTATGTATTTGTAGAGATTTTGTCTCATTTGCATTTACTCCATATCCCTTCATTCTTAATTGAATTTCATCCCAAGGATAGGGTCATCAAGGGCAAATGCAAAGGTCATAGTTTTGTATTACATGTAATTCTTTTATAGTAAAACTCCGAAACGGTAAGAGATAGCTGATTGTTTGTATTTGAGAAAATGTTTATCTGATCAAGATCTAAATATGGTACATTTAGTAAAAAATAATTAGACTATTAGTTCAGGACCTATGGCAAAAACAGTTTTCTGTGCCAGATTTTACAGGTTCTTTTCTTTTTATTATATTTCAAATCCATTTGAGAAACTATGAAACCTTATAGACAATATGTTTAGTGCAATACAATTACTCCAAAAAATAACAAGAAATAAATAAATAAAAACTTTAATTAGGTTCTATTGATTGATATATGCACGAAATAACAGAGACAAAATAAATAAATACTTTAATATATATTAGTCATGAAAATAATTTTGACTAATTTATCAAAAATATAAAAAAAAAACGCATAATCAAATACAAATGAAAAATAATAATGGGATTGGAGGGTGGGTGAAAGAAAAATTTAAAATGTTGATCGACGCTTCAACAAAATTTGAAATCCATGGTCGACGAGCGGATACAAAAATACATGTTGACACTGTGCATACCAATCTTGAAATGTAACAAAGAAAGGNTACCTGTCCAATTAAATTAAACCTAACAAAAATAAAAACAAGATTGTGACCAATTAAAGGAACGATAAATACTGAAGAAAAATTATGGAAGCCAAGAAAAACAATTCCAAAAAGAAGATTAAATATTTTCAGTAATTAAACATTTTTATGTGCATAAAGATATCCAAATAAGATTAAAATCAAAGGCAAGGTTCACATTAACAATTTTATCCGGCAAAAATTTCCTTACCAACCACATATACTCATATATGGGATAGGAACTCGCCTGGATATTTCTTGTTGCTTTCAGAGTGTATTTTCAAATATATTAAAAAACTAAGGAACATCTTCAATGTGCGCAATATTGGTATTTTGCTACATTTTTTTTAATTTTCGTTCCATTCTCATTTCGGCTTTGAGTTTTGGGTTCTATTCTCTAATTTCTCATATACATTGATGAAAAGTTGATTTGGTATATTATGGAGATACTTACTCCACCAGTTCACCTGACCTCAGCCATGGTTTTTTATTGGGTGCGTGTTGTTCATCTGTATGTGTGTCTTCATTTTTCTTTTTTGTCCCGTACTCAAGTGGTGTCCTTGTTTCTTAGTGTGTCTGATATTGCCATTGTCCATGGATTGTTCGTTCTTTTGATTGTCGGTTCGGTACTCACTTACTATATTATCTTTTGGCTTCGAACACATCTGAGGAGACACTAATGTTGGAACTGTACATATTTTTTTTTACAAAATGTGGTATCAAGTAGTTATTTCTGCTAGTAATAGTATGACGTTATTGGCAGACGAACGTCCCAACAGTACCATAAGTTTTTGAATTCAAGTGCGAAACCGATCCAAGATGGTATTCTTAAATTGACTTGAAATAGAAAGGTAATAAAAACTTGAAATTTAGTACTCTCTCCTTTTGCATGCGTCTGTCCTATAATGGATCTTTGACTCAAATTCGGGTTGTTTTATGGTACTTAATTTTGCTATAAACCTTTTGCTTGAGCCTTTGAATTATTTTTTCTCTGAGTAAAATTGATGAGAGATGATATTTCAAAATGCAATAGTATACACTTAATTCAAAACCCCATAGATTACACTTTATGTAAAGTGGTTTCTTTAAATCATTGTTTTCTATTTATATCTCTTTGGTCTTCTCTTTATGAAAATAAATACTTAATTTGTCATTAAGAAATTAATAAAGAACCAAGCAATTTTTTGTTTAAATACAGTGCTCCCTCGTTATACCGCCCCTCTTTAACGGCAGTCCCCCAACTTATCGCCAATCCTTTTCAATGTATTTTTTTAAATGCATAGATGCATAGTTTCTATATTCCCTCGATTTATCTCCACCTTCACATATCGCCAAAATTTTCCCTGATCCAAAAGGTGGAGATATAACGAGGGTGCACTGTACTTATTTATTTAGCAAATTATTCCCAAACTTAGTTATGTTATAAAGGGGCCAATATGAGATGATAAGGGAGGGGTTGGTAATCATAGAATTAATAACGAAATACCGAAGTTACTGTGATGATATGACCATATGCTAAACTTAATTTACAGAAACTTCCGTATCTATTTATTTATCACCACTTTGTCGGGGCCTCTCCTAACGGACTGTTAGTCCGCCGAAGGCGTTCAACAATCAAGAAGTAACTACTTCGGTGCCGATCCGAAAACCGATTTGAATCTTTTTCGTTCTTTGTGCTCTATCAGGTTTTACAAATTTTTGTTTTATGGTCTTCTAAATATTTTGATATATTCAATCACCACTGAAACACATAAGTTGTCGAAACGGCCATATGCTGAATCAAAATTTACAGTAACCCCGGTATTTTGTTATTTATTAATTTGGTTTCTGCAGATTTGCATTTCGACGACTTATGTCTCTCTAGTGCAGATCAAATCAAAATATTTGGAAGTCCATAATCTGATAGAAATTAAAATGTATATAGAAAAGCCAAAAGCGGGAAAGAACAGAGCTGTGCGTAGGTAAATATGTATCAGATGTCAATTAAGTACAGGGTCATACCTTTCCCAATCCGATATCTATACTGTGTTCTCTTATTTGATATTTTGCAATCGTGCAAACATTTTAAAGCAAGTAACAGACAATGGATTGATCCCTTTGCTACAGTGGGAGGATACAAAAATATAATAGTAAATAATATATTGATAAAAGAATACATATCAGACAAAATGGCCAGATTAATTCAAGAACTCAACAAAGAAACTGATCGATGAAAATAACACACAAAGAAGTTGGGAAAACTAGAATTATAGTTTTTCTCACCGTTTTAACTCATAGGACTTGACAGGCAATGTGAGCCTTTGTCGCCGCTTCTCGTACGTCGTCTGTCTGTTATCTGTCGGCTTTACATTTAGATCATATTGTGTTATTTGTCCTGTATCAGTTTTCAAACATATTTGAGTTCCTGGTCTTCTAAACGTTTAGATTTTATGTGCACTGAAGAGACATAAGTTGTCGAAATGCGCATATGCTGAAAGTAAATTCACAGTGACTACGATATTCAGTTATATGTAACCACTGGGTCGATGCCACTGCTGGTGGACTGTTAGTCCCCGAGGGTATTCACCAGCCCAGTAGTCAGTACTTCGGTGCTGACCCGAAAGCCGATTATTTTTGGAACCTTACAATATATAATTTTTTGTAAATTTTATTGAAAACTAAGGAGTATCTCCCTCAAGCAAAGCTCTGTCCTTAGCTGATTTTGGCTTCACATTTAGATCATATTGGTTATTTGTTCTCTATCAGTTTTTAAACATCTTTGAGTTTATGGTCTTCCAAACGTTTAGATTTTATCTGCACTGGTGAGACATAAGTTGCCGAAATGCGCATATGCAGAAAGTGAATTCACAGTGACTTCGGTATTTAGTTATTCGTATTGGACTTCATTATCTAAAGTCCTTCCTTTTGGAAATACATGTGAATACTCTACTTACTTTACTAAGGCGTTGTTGTTTCGAAAGATCTATCTTTCCAAATAATACTGTAAAAGTAGTAATTTTGGCGTTGTACTAATTTTCGCTATTTTCGCGGTTGACAAAAGTCGGCGAAAAGTAGTACCCGCAAATACCTCAGAAACAATCATAAGGTACTCACTTGTTTCTAAACACCGCGAAAATTGATACCCGCGAATATGTCCCAATTCAAGAAACCGCGAAAATTAATACGTTTACAGTACACGAATATGATAGGCGACTATATTAAAATTGTTATTCTCTGGTGTTTAATTCATACCTATAAGAGAAAGCAAATATATATTTAAAGAAGACAGAGGGTCATTTTCTTGTCCAAATTTTAAAACAAATTTATTTACAATTATAGCAATCGATATCAGAGGATCAAATTCTGGACATATTATCTGACTTTCAAACCTCAAATGACGGACCAGTCACACGATGTAGAAACGTTCCTCCTGTTTGTCATCAGGATATGGTGTTTGAATTAACAACATCGTAAGTTAAATTTTTGAGAGACACGTTCTAAAATATCATGTCTTCGATGTCTAATAAATATATTTTTTTAGAATAAATGTACAATAAGATAAAAATAATAACATGAAACACTACAATGGCCGGAAAACAGTCTCATGCATCAATGTACCAAGGAATTTAGATACCTCGATACATAAATATTTGATATGTTAACATAACAAATGAAGCAAAATTGAATAATAAATAATCTGGTTTGAAATGACCGCCATGCTACGTTGGCCGCCAAAATACATGAAAATTTCAACCGTGCTGTAAAATGCATTTCTATGTACCGTTGGAGACTGCCAATAAGATGAACCGATTGAATTGGTTATCTATGGTGACGCTAAACGTCGCTCACAATTGCAAATAGTCCAATTTTCTCTTTTTCTTTTTTTTGTGTGTGTGTGTGTGTGTTTTGTGTTTTGATTTTTGTATTATGTTCATCTGTATTTGTGTTTTCATTTACATTTTCTGTGCCGTAGTCATGTGGCGTCCCGTTTCTTGGTGTTGCCGATGTTACCTTGCCCCTTGATTGCTTGTCTAATGTAGTTTTTTTTTTTTGGTTTTTTTTTTGCCCGACGGTTCGGTCCTCACTACCTTTTCGACATAATTACACATTTATGTCACAACATTCAACAATGCGTCACATAATGTTACAATTATCATTATCAAATTAGAGGCAAAATCAAACACAAAGGCCGAAACCAACGATGTACAAAATATATATACTGATGTTAATTCCATTATACATTAAAGGATGTGATAAATGTAATTGTAATTGAGCTGTAGACTATCATATTTTTCCCAACTTTCGGTATTCGTTTCTCAGATGTATTCCTTATATTTCAATTTATTACTCTCAAAAATAACCTGTTATCCTGATTACAATGGAAATATTTATAGTATGATTTGGACAGATAAAAATATTCTATTCTATTCTATTTAAATCTCAAACCGTGGTTTTTAGATATAAGAACCGAACCGTCATTCTAGACATAACAACTATTTTTAATAGCAAAGGACTAGAGCTACGGTAAAGTTTATTATATGTATACCAGTACCATGTATAGGCACTAAGATTTGAATTTGATGTAAACTTGAATGTAAATCATTCAAGCGAAAATACAGATAAAAGTGACCTAATTTTGCCTGGATGATGACCTACCATCTGAGTTGCAAGCAAATGCAAGGTTATGTGATCCTACCATGTATAGTGACTGAGATCTGAACTTGTCCGAATACTTGAATGTAAATCAATCAAACATAAAATATAGGTCAAAGTGACCTAATTTTACCTGGATGCTGACCTACCATCAGAGATGCATGCATGTGCAAGGTTACATGATCCTACCATGTATAGTGACTGAGATCTGAACTTGTCCGAAAATTAGAATGTAAATCAATCAAGCGTAAAATATAGGTCAAAGTGACCTAATTTTGCCTGGATGCTGACACCAGAGTTGCATGCATATGCAAAGTTACATGATCCTACCATGTATATTGAATGAGATCTGAACTCTCTGAAAACTTGAATGTAAATCAATCAAGCGTAAAATATAGATCAGAGAGACCCAATTTTCTTGGAGACTGTCAGTTAACCCAAGATGCACCCGCATGCAAAGTTTGACGGCCCTACCATGCATAGTTGCGGAGATATATGCCAAAATGCGGACGTATACACGGACGCCAGGTGTACTCCAATAGTCCTGAGGTGAACTAAAAAATGTAAATAATGATGGGCATTCCATGGAACACTTGTGTTGCCTGCATTACAGAAAAGCCATTTTTGGCTCAGTGAAGCTAAGACATATTCTGTCCCCCTGAAAGGTACATGTATCAAACCATTAAGGCTAAGACTGAGGTGGAAATACCTGTATGAAATTTACAATTTGCTGAAAAGCACTTAGGAATAAAGTATAAAATCATATACATGTAGAGCCTTAGACTGAAATGCAAATTTTCAAGAAGGGGGGGGGTGTACCTTTCCAAATTCACCAAGGTACTGAGTAATCATGGTAATGGTCCGCAATGGAATCACATAAGGCCTACACTGTTAAACCCTACATCTGCAGCACACAATAATCATCAACAAATCTTCAGGGTCAGAATGACACGGATAATACAATACAACAAATTTATTGGCACAAATGGTATGGTTCTTTCACTGTTCGGTATACTTATCCGCGTCGGTCTGATCATTGTTTATTGGCTTAACAATAGGATCAATTTTACATGGAGAATTACATCAAAGATTAACTGATCGCTATGAAGGGTGTGATATATGATTTTGGAAATTTATTCCTCTATGCCGAAACAAAATGTACAATGTAACAAATTCACTAAATGAAAGTAATAACACTGCAATTTACCAATTAGCAGTGGATAATCTCAGTTTTTCCTGGGCTTATTAAGGCCAGCCTCTACAAAATAGTCAATCATAAACAAAGCCATGCTACTTACATACAGTAAACTGGTACTACATGTAAGGGAGACATGATCGTGAGTCGGACAATATCGTGAAGTCGATATTTTGGAACGTCCTTTGTTGTGCATATATGCGAACATTTGTCTTGACTATAGTGATGTAGCCAGAATCTTGTACACTTTCGTGAGACAGTTTAACTTTTACACTTCTGCAGTGGCACACATTTTCCTAAAACTCCTCAAATATAAGTTAAAATGGTTTTCGTAATTTTTAGCATTGATATTGAGTCGATTCAAATATACAACAATGACATAGTGACTGAATCGCAATTACTTTTGGTAGCCTTATTACGGTAGAAATTACTTCAAAACCTTGAAAACCCTAAGAGCTTTGCCAAATACGTTGGCATACTACCGAAAGCTTATATCAAGAGGAATCCAAAGAAAAAAAAATCCATCGATATCCAATGAAAAATAAGAATTTTTGGTAATCTGCAATTTTGCAATTTGGCCCCGTTGGGCACCTTATAGCTAGACATGGAAATGAGTTACCAAAAATCTAATAGTAGAGTGATGTGTTAATTTTTCACATGAAATCCATTGAAAAAACTGCATCAAAATCGGACTAAAAATTAAAAAAATATTTTTTTTTTTTGGATTTGCCCCTTTTCGGTCCCCATTTATCACAGGAACGGTACATGCTACATGAAATCCGTTGACATTGTGCTGTTTGGAAATTTCCTCAGGAGCACACTGAAAGAAACCCCATCAAAGTCCGATTAATAATAAAGATTCTACTAGAGACCAATATGTGAAAACGCCCAATTCCATCCTTTTTTGGCCCCTTTTTCTAAAACGGGCGGGGCCAAATATTGAAAGTTATAATCTCAGTTTATGCCTGTGCCAAGAAACATCATACTAAAATTTGATAATGATCTGTCCACTAGAACCAAAGTTATGCTGTCCACAGATGCCCACGCCGACACCGACGCCAACGCCATACCATTAATATGACCACAAAATTTTTGCTGTCGTATAAAAATCAATACATCAATAACTTGAGAGGGAATCACGAATTAATGAACACTGTTGAGCTAAGGGTGAATCTGTTGTACCACTTAAGGTTAATTGTTTTTCAACGTTAAAGAATTGTCATGTAGGAACAATTATAAGTATACACTTCAATTTCATAAATATTTTGTTTTTATGTGGATTATATTAATTTCAATAGGTCAAGAATCCAGTCATTCCGTCTTACTGGTATTTGAGGCAATCAGTTCCGCTATCAATTACTCGAGACTTCTTATCTCGAAAGTCCCATATTTATAATAGTTTGTTACTATAGGCGTTTTCAGAAAAAAGAATAGGTCCGCACTTTGGTTTCGGCATTTAGATACAATCAAACAGTTCCGGTTATCAACCTGTGTTAGAATTGGCTATTTTTGGGTTATTGTCCATTAGATTCTGGGTTTTTAAAATTAATCAATAATCATTAAATTTTTGAAAACATCTTTTTAATTTGTAAAAAAAAATATATTTTTTAAATAATACAATCTATAGATATAATGGTCTTTAATTTCCTAATAATAACATCTTATTAATTTGTAAAAATATGTATTTGTTAAATAAAACAATTTATAGATATAATGGTCTTTAATTTCCTAATTTTGTTATTTTAGATTTCAGTTTATAGAATTAATAAGGATAAATATTTTGATATATTTAGCATTTTCACTTGCTATCAAGAGTGATGATAACTGGAAGATAAGGGTATTGTACCTCCACTTGACTTGAGAGTTCCAAGCTAGGAAAAGATAACACTTTCTGAAAAGCGCTATTACTCAGGGAAAAATGTGTTAAAAGACGAAAAAATAGCTCCAAAGTTATAGGTGTCCGAGTAACAATCATTATGTTATGTATGTCGGACTCAATGTCAAATTTGAAAAAATTATTAACATTTTCGTGTAAAAATTAAATAACATGAATTACAATGTACCTTGGGTCTCAAAGGAGGTCCCTTTTCCGAAATCAAGGCAATTTTTTTTTTACCTTCTCGTTTCACGAGTGGGAAAAAATATTACAAACTCTTAAACAATCTCCCTTTTCCCGCCTCACTAGGATTTTTTAGCCTTTCTCGCTTCACGCCCAACACATTTTCCCATTTTTACAGGCACTTTTTTGACAAGCATGTTCCCTGTTTACTTTAAAACCTCAATCCCGCTTCCCGCTTAAACCTCATCGAGATCCAGTCAAAACAATGAAAATGTTTACTCTGGGGGGTTGGGGTCAAATTTTTGTCTATGATGGGTATGGCATTTGAACTTTTACTCTGCATCCAAGGGGTCTATGATAACAGTCACTACTAATCAGAGATATGTTATTTTAGAGCTTATCTGGTCTGGAAGTTAATTATTAGCACATTCACTACAACATATGTAGACTATATGGCATGCATAGTGGACTAACATTACATTTCTCATTAAGTTTTCATAATTTTTTATTCTTTTTTGGTAACAAAAAATTAAGTTATAAATAAAATAACTTAAAAGCCTTATTTGTAAAAAGATTTTAAGGCATAAACATATAACTTAACCCTGAGTCCACTGATATATATAATTCTAATGACTTGGTCCCACTAAGCTTAAAGGAGCAACCATGCGTTTTTTTTTTTTGTTTTTTTTTTTTGTTTTTTTGTTTTTTTGTATTTTTTTTTAATTTTTTTTTGGGGGGGGGACTTCTGTATTGACACGTTGTTTCAGTGACTATTTCTACAATGTACAAAAACCATTAATATATTGAAATATATAGCAGTTAGAGCTTATCTAGTCGGCCTGAAAGTTAATTTGTTAGCACAGTCTCTGTATATAGACTATATAATGGCAGGGATACTGGACAAAGGTACGGATTATTTGATTTTCAGAGGGGAGGCTGGTATTTTTTAGAAAAAAATTTCTGGTCCTGATTTTCATAACAAAAAAAATTCTCTGACCAGTACCTGGGTTGAAAAAACAATCTGACTTTAACTTTGTTCGTTAGAACAAACCTGTCTCAACAAAATGGCACTGTTCACGCAATAAAAAATTTCCCTGCTTGGGTGGAATTCCCAACCCCCACAAATCAAATGGCCCGTGCCTATCATTACACTGGAATATTTTTCATGAACTGTTCATGATTTTTTGGTCATGAATTTTATAAAAGTTTGTATTCTTTTGACATGTTGATCTTTTAATTAGGGTTGCAAAATTACATCAAAGTCTACAATGGGGTTGCAAATTTTTGTAAAAGTGGTCTACGTATACGATGGGGTCAGAGATCATGATCCGGACATATATCCGATCCTATCACCCTTCCGTCGCCCGCCAAAAAATTTTTCAAGTACCCTTTCCCAGCTTGGGTGGAAATCCCAGCCCCCCCCCCCCCCCCCCCCCCCGCAAATCATATGGCCCGTGCCTGTCATTACACTGGAATACTTTTCATGAACTCCTCATGATATTTTGGTCATACCCTTTCCCTGCTTGGATGGAAATCCCAGCCCTCCCGCAAATCAAATGGCCCGTGCCTAACATTACACTGGAATATTTTTCATGAACTTTTCACGATTTTTTGGTCATGAATTTTATGAAAGTTTGCATTCTTTTGACATGTTGATCTTTTAATTAGGGTTGCAAAGTTACATCAAAAGTCTACAATGGGGTTGCAAATTTTCGTAAAAGTGGTCTACGTATACGATGGGGTCAAAGTTCATGATCCGGACATATATCCGATCCTATCACCCTTCCGTCGCCCGCCAAAAAATTTTCAAGTACCCTTTCTTGGTAAAAAATTAAAGTGTCCGACTCTATATAGATCCCTTAGTTGTATGATAACACTCGTTCCACTGCATGCGTTCTTATCAATCGTAGCAATCGGGCGCTTTTGTTTTCTTTCTGTATTAACGTTATATATTGCTTCAGTGATCATTTCCACAAAAACATCGTTAAAAATATTGAAATAATCCTACATGGTATATAGTAGTTATGATATTTTTTAGAAAAAAATTTCTGGTCCTGATTTTCACAACAAAAAAATTCTCTGACCAGTACCTGGGTTGAAAAAATATTCTGACTTTGACTTTGTTCATTAGAAAAAACTTGTCTCAACAAAATGGCACTGTTCACGCATCAAAAAATTTCCCTGCTTGGGTGGAAATCCCAGCCCCCCCCCTCCCCCCGGAAGTCAAATGGCCCGTGCCTTACACTGGAATAGTTCATGATTTTTTTAGTTTTTGGTCATGAATTTTATGAAAATTTGCATTCTTTTGACATGTTGATCTACTTTAATTAGGGTTGCAAAGTTACATCAAAAGTCTACAATGGGATTGCAAATTTTCGTAAAAGTTGTCTACGTATACGATGGGGTCAGGGTTCATGATCCCCCTTCCCTCGCCCGCCAAATTTTTTTCAAGTACCCTTTCTTGGTTGCACATCTAGTCTACAATGGGGTTGTAAATTTTCGTAAAAGTGGTGGGGCCAGGGTTCATGATCCAGACATATATCCGATCCCTCCCACCCTTCCCTCGCCCGCCAAATATTTTTCAAGTACCCATTCTTGGTAAAAAATTTAAGGGTCCGACTCTAGATCCCTTAGATGTATGATAACACTCGTTCCACTGCATGCGTTCTTATCAATCGTAGCAATAGGACGTTTTTGTTTTGCTTCAGTGATTATTTCTACAAAAACATCGTTAAAAAAATTGAAATAATCTTACCTGGTTTTTTTCTACAAAAACATTGTTAAAATATTGAAATAATCCTACCTGGTATATAGTAGTTATGACATTTTCTTTCCGACATATGCGACAGTCTGTATTCGCCATTTTGTTTGCCTGAGAATTCAATCATGTGATTCACGTAAAAACGTCCTTGATCAAACCAATGGGGATTCAGAAAGTTGAGGAAGGTCAACATACTATTTTATATAGTAGTATGTAATGACCATTTCGAACTTATGTCTCATCAGTGTAGATAAAACCAAAACATTGAAAATTCATTAATCGAAAGGTTATAAAAGCTGGTAGAAAACGAAGAAATCAAAAGGACTTAAACAGAAAGCCAGACGCAGCTAAGGACAGAGCATAAGGAAAATACTCCTCAGATTTAACTTTAATTTCCAATTTAGATTTTATAACTTTCCAAAAAAAATGGTTTTCGGGCCAACACCGGTGTACTTTACTACTGCAATTAACGTTGGTAATATTCTTAAATTTCTAAATATATATTAAAATATTATAAAGATATTTGATAGGAAATCTGAAGATCAAACGATACATTTTAAATACAAAAAATGAAATTGAGTGGCGATATGACATTTCGTATGAGTTGTGATAAATGATTTCTAGTATGTAGTTGTGTGCCTGTCTGTGTCTCTCTGTTTGTAGACTGGTAAACAGCACATGTATATTATCTCAAATTCTAAATCAGGTGGAAACCCGACACTGCTGAGAAATATTTAATGCCTTACACTTTCCGAAAAATTATACAGAAACAAGCAAATATCAACATGCTTCCTAAGACAAGATTATTAGAACTCGATTTCTTCTGAGAAACCATAGTTTCTAGCACAAATTCATTTTTGTATCAACATACATTATATATGGCGAAAGCCCAATATATTGTAAAAAGTATTCATTACATCCTGTAGTAACAAAAGCATACAATAGGAACCATCCAAAATTAAATATGGATCTACCATTCAACATTTTGAGTAGATTTAATAGCTATAGACTTCACATAATTCATTTACCTTCTTACATAGATCTGGAGGTAAATGTTATTATTATTTTTCTAAGAGTTGTAATAAAAAGCCGAATTGACTTAAGTTATTGACTTCGTACTATAAATATGTAAGTGTTACCATCACATTATATAGTGGATAAAGCCGAACGGTGGACCATTGAAATTATTCAATTGCTTCATTTAAATAAGCGTTTCTAATTTGTAATGCAAACTGTAAGTCTAGTCTATATTTATTTGATCCAAAGTAGATTTAGTTCCAGAACTATGAATGGAGCATACAAGAACAAACAACAACGAAAAAATAAATAAGAAATAGGAACATTGTGGTCAAAAACAATTTTTTAAATACTGATCTGCCATAGTTAGGGTTTGTAAGGCATTATGTGTCAATTTCTAGTTCCACTATTTTTATCCATGGTTGTTAGTTTGAAGTCATTATTTTGAATTTGTAAATCAATTTACGTATCAAAAAACTATAATTCTTTTTTTTCGAAAACATTGATTATAATAATCAATTGCAGCCTATTGGATTCGGTCAAAACAGAAATTTATTGACATGAATAAAAAGTTTATTGACACCCGGACTTTGTCCTTGGTCAATATACATTTCTCATGTCAATAAATTTCTGCATTGATCTCATTGTATTATAATTAACATCTAACACATAGACCGGTGCTAGAATTAAACGGTTTTTTTTCTGTATCAAAACACTCAAACCATTCTCAATACATCTCAGTGCATTTAAATAGCGACTTGACACATATATTCTACTATCTGTCAACTTTTATTGGATAGCGACTTGACACATATATTCTACTATCTGTCAACTTTTATTAGATAGCGACTTGCCACATGTTTTCTACTATCTGTCAACTTTTATTAGATAGCGACTTGACACATATATTCTACTATCTCTCAACTTTTATTAGATAGCGACTTGCCATATATATTCTACTATCTGTCAACTTTTATCAGATAGCGACTTGCCACATATATTCTACTATCTGTCAACTTTTATTAGATAGCGACTTGACACATATATTCTACTATCTGTCATTTTTTATTAGATAGCGACTTGCCACATATATTCTACTATCTGTCAACTTTTATTAGATAGCGACTTGCCACATATATTCTACTCTCTGTCAACTTTTATTAGATAGCGACTTGCCACATATATTCTACTTTCTGTCAACTTTCATTAAATAGCGACTTGACACATATATTCTACTATCTGTCAATTTTTATTAGATAGCAACTTGCCACATATATTCTACTATCTGTCAACTTTTACTAGATAGCGACTTGACACATATATTCTACTATCTGTCAACTTTTATTAGATAGCGACTTGACACATATATTCTACTATCTGTCAACTTTTATTAGATAGCGATTTGCCATATATATTTTACTTTCTGTCAACTTTTATTAGATAGCGACTTGACACATATATTCTACTGTCTGTCAACTTTTATTCATCGGTTGGTGTCTGTTCTTCCAAATATTTTGATTTTATCTGCACTAGGGAGACGGAAATTGTAGAAACGGCCATTTCCTGAAACTAACTTTAATCGACACGCCTTTTTGGTTGCTATAGTTCCTGTTTTATTACCACTTGGTTGATGCCAGTGCTGCTATATGTAAACACAGTTACACAATTAGATAATTCATGTTGACCAGCGAGTCGATTTTATTTGTAAGCTTGCAATATCTAAATTTTTGTAAACTTACTGAAAACTAAAGAGTATCTCCCAATACAAAACTCTGACCTCAGCTATTTTTGGTTTTCCAGATAGAATATATTGGTTATTTGTTAACTATCAGTTTCAAACGTCTTCCAAATATTAAAATTTTATCTGCACTGAAGATACATAAGTTGTCGAAATCGTCAAATCGGCAGAAATAAAATTTCCATAAAGTTCGGTATTTAGCTGCACTTGTATTTCCTCAGGAAAACATGTAAATCTGCTTCTACGGACTTTGAAAATCATTATGTGCATTTGAAAGCAAACACCAACCGAGTTAGAGTTTTGGATGAGTTATATCTATACACAAACATATCCATGAGTGTACACTCAAATGTAGTTAACACGTGTTTTGTGTGGTTTTATGATTTATCTTTGAGTGAGGGTTCGTCTAAAAAATGAATAAAATGAATAAACATTGTAATGTCTTAAATATATTTTGCAGATGATTTTGGGATATTCCGAATAGCAATGAAGAAAAGAAAAGAAATGGAATACCTGCATGATACCAATTCATCTTAAATTTCAAAACAAAACTTTCTTCATTTTCTACAGAAATATGATTCGCTTAAATGCCTAAGAGCATTGTCACAATGACAGAAATGGCAGAATTTTAACTGGTATTGAATCTTATCAGATTTGAATATTTATCGCTCATTTATATTGTAAAAATTTGTATATATACTGGAATTTTGTCAGTGCTGCAAATGCCTACATAGCTTTCCATCTAACCAAATATGTAAATAATATTGATCGAATGCTATCATAACAAATACTTGAAGGGCGTAATGTATAGTAAAAGGAGATACTACCGTTATTGTGTGAAGTATATCAGTATATATATTGATGACCACTAGACATAAAACGGGACGGTGAAAATTGTTGAAAATTGCTGAAAGTGGACATGAACATGTACAGTTTGAATACTGAAAATATTAAGAAAATTAAACAAGTGGAAAGTTTTCGGCGTCCCCAGGTATACCCCCTTAATAGCTGAAAAAGCATCTGTACGAAACTTTGTCATACGCATCAATGCAAGCTAAATAGCATTAGGTTTAAATTAAAAGTGTGTGCCAGTTAATTTTGTTTCTTTTGTATTACCCCTTGCAAAACCTTTGCTTCATACGAATAAAGGAAAAGGTCAGCAAAAAGAAGCACATAATTTGCTCCCATAGGATTCTCTATTTTTGTTGAAAAACCCGGTCACCACATTAAACAAAACTGTTATCGCTCAAAACAGTTTATAAGACAACCGAATAACTTCGTTGCATAATGATCAAATGGTTTTATATGATGATATGGGTAAATCATGGGAGTTGATACATCTCAGTTATATGCCGGAATCTTGCAGAAAAAGAATCATGATTTGGTAGCATAAAATTGCAAAACAAATATTCAAGCACAAACATTTATTATGAATATGAAAAAACGAAACTGATACATGAAAAGGGTATTAGTTTGAGGTATGAGCAAAGATCATTGTTGAAGGCCTCTTGATGACTTCAAGATGGAGGTCAAGTATAAAAGCGTTCAAAAGGCAGTCTAGATGCTATGCCATTTCAAATTAATGTCAGTGATTGACCTTAGCTTGCTCAATATTAAAATTTTAAAATTTTGCTATCTGTTTTCTATAAAATATCAAAAATTGCTTCAAAAACAGAATATACTTTATCATTTGATCCTTTTGAAAATTCATATACAATCATCTTATCTGAAACCTCTCTAGTATTTATAACCAAATTTGTTGATTTGGTTCATTTGAAATGTGATTATCCTGTTCATAAGATATCCATGAAAGATGTCAACCATTGGTAGCAAAGTTTCCCAAATGTATAATGCAAGATTGAAGTTACAAATTAGGTGAATCTGATAGCTGCGGAACCGTAGCTCTATAGGTCTTTTTATTTTTTTTCTGATTTGGCGGACCATAGAGCTACGGATTTCCCCCTATATAAAACTTGCGATTTTGCGGCACGAATTTTGTCGCACGTTTGTGGGAGTTTTTTGACAACCGGACGCCAAGTGGGGGAGTCTCATTTATGTATTTCGTTTCTTTAAATGTTAATCCGCAACCTTCGATATTTATTTACCAATAAATATTCATTTCCTGCTAATTATCATAACAAACGTCATCGTTGGGGTCATACCGCCTTCGGCCATCTTGCTGACATCAATCTCATTGGGAACGAGACTTTTCGGGAGGCGGGACTAAATGCAAATCGAATCCGGAATGGATATCCCAAAGTAAATATTTTGTCAATATCTGGATTGAATATAAACTTTTCTCACTATTGCAAAGCTTTTTGAATGCAAATAATTAATTCATTTGTATTCAAGGAATATTCCTGTAGAATTTTGAGATATCCGTTCCGGACATGACTTGGCATTTATTGCCGCCTCACGAAATGTCACGTGACTGCGATATTCAAAATGGCCACAGAAGTAGGCGGGATTACATTTATATTCTGACAATTTCCTTTATAAATAGATTATTATGACTCACCTTGCACAATTAAATGTTGTAAGTATTAGAAAAATGGTTGAGGAAACGAAATGAACAAACTTTGGTAAGCGTAGTTGGCGTCAGCCTGTCAAAAAACTCCCCGTTACGTGCGACAAAATTCGTGTCGCAAAATCGCAAGTTTTATATAGGGGAAAATCCGTAGCTCTATGGTCCGCAACTATCAGAAAATAAGCACAAGGACCATAAGAGCTACGGTTCCGCAGCTATGAATCTGATAGATTTTTTTGTTCTTTAACATGTACAGAACGGAGATATCAGTTCTTAATGATATTCACGGATATATTGTAGAGGTATCTGAAAATAAATATTTCACTGCAAAACAATGGAAGTAGAATACCTAAGGAACAAAGAACAAGATTACATAAATCAAAGTCCAGAGACAAGGCAAAAGTAAGAACATCAGAAGACGGAAGACCAAAGACGCTATAAAACGCAAAAACTACAAATACAACAATAAAAACTAAAGCACAAACAGTTTTAACTCTCAAAAGGAGTGACATCAGGTGCTCAGGAAGGGTAAGAATGTCCTGCTCTGTATACAGCACCCGTCACACTGTCAGTTGGTCAATCCAGGGTAAAGTCAGAATCGGTAATTTGAAATCCGAGAGGACGTGAATCTAGCCGAAAATGTCAGTTTTAATTTGTGACACCGACATTTCATATCTATCTATGGTGTAGTGGTGACGACCACAGCTCAAGGGACGAAAGTAACAACGGCTGAACATAGCCCTGACAGCAGTTTATGTGACAGTACTTTTGCCCTTTCCACATAGTCACTATATGAACTACAAGCTCTATAGTAAAACAACGGCAGTAGAATACCGAAGGAACAAGGGAAGCGATGGCTACAAAAATCGAAGTCCAAAGACATGGCAAAAACGGCAACAGAGAAAAACAAAGACAAAACAAGGACTTGAGACAGCTACAATGCACGGAAATAAAAAGATAACATCAAGAACTAAGGCACTCATAGTGTGAACTCCGATGAAAACCGGGAGTGACATCAGGTGCTCCGGAAGGGTAAGCATGTCCGGCTCCGCTAGCGGCACCCGTCACACTATCAGTGAGTCAATCCAGGGTTGAGTCAAATCCGGTTATGTCAAATCCTGGAAGACGTGAATCTAGCTGAAATTTTCCGTTTTCATTTGAGACACAGACACGTCATATCTGTCAATGATGTCATGGTGACGGACATAGAATTTCTGAAGGGATAAAAGCAACATAGGCTGAACAAATCCCTGACTAAGCAGCTTTTGGGACAGTGTTTTTGCTCTATTCAAAAGGTCACTGTATAAACTACATTTTCGACAGTAACGAATCATCTGTGAAATGTATACTCCATAGGCTGGAGAGGTAGGTATATTGCTGCTCAGAAAGGGAAAGTTCACAACCGGGAAGTTAAAATCATCACGTTTGTCATATAGCTTAGATTGAAAACGTCCATCTTCGTCAACGTATATTAAAAGATCTAAGTACGAAGCTGAAGTAGGTGTATCAATAGTCTCTTTAATTTCAAGCTCATTGGGATAGATCTGGTGTAAATATTCCTTGAAATTTGGAATATTAAGAAAAGGTACATCGTCTATATAGCGGAAGCTGAAATTAAAGAACTGGGCTAAATGCTTTTGTTTTTTCTGTGTTAACCCTTGTAAAAACTTCGCCTCATACGAGAAAAGAAAGAGCTCAGCTAAAAGTGACGCGCAGTTAGTTCTCATGGGAATCCGATTGTCTGTTGAAAAACACGGCCTCCAAATTCGACAAAAATATTATCTATTAAAAATTCAAACATCTTGATTACGTCATTCTCCCTGTACTTCTTGTTTGACTCAGTGTGGTTCTTTACAAAATATGTTTTGTCTTTCCCTACTACTAAATAAGTGTATCTGCGCTCTCCGTTTTTAGTGCAGAAACATTGATGTATCAAATCCGAAATCACTGTTTTCAATTTATTGTGTGGCAGGGTAGTATAAAGAGTAGAAAAATCAAAAGTTTGTATGTTGTAGCAATGGGTAAGACTACTAGAGGATAGCTGTTCAAGGAGATCTTTAGAATTTTAACAATCCACATCTGATTGACGCCGCTCGTGGAGTAGACTTTATCACAGTAACTTTTCAATCCATCTCTGACTGCGGTCAACAATGTAGTAAGGGACTTAGAAAGGGGCTTTGTGGTGCATCTGGAAGACCCCGCAATAAATCTCTGTTTGTATGGGTTCTTATGAAGCTTAGGGACCCAGTAGATGTAGGGTAGCTGATTGTTTTCATTATCCGCTTTGATGCCAAAGGATGCTAAAACAGAGTTGTGATTTTCAATAATCTCCTCCCTTGATAGTGTGGTGGGAGTATAAGTTGGGTTTCCTGATAAACTGTCAATTCCCATCTCCTTAACCATGCAGTCAAGATAGTGTTTCTTACACACGAACAGTATGTTGTTAGAAGCTTTGTCTGCAGGGACAATGACGTAAGTTTCATGGAGGCTGTCCATAGTTATTCTAATGAGGGGATCTTCAAATATACTGGCATTTCTTGATTTCATTGATGTTTTCAAACGCCGAATACGATTCACAATTTACGACTTAGTGGACCTAATCCGGTCGGACAGCGTCTCGACATCTTCTTCTCTTTCTTTGCCCACTTCCTCTCATAGTCCTCAACTGCATCCATCAAAATTTTGAAGTTGTACTTCCAGTTGATATGCTGGGATTCACGGAATTTGGAACCTTTTGAAAAATCCTCTAGTAGTTTGATATTGTCTATAATATCAAGGTCACCGGTTATCACGTGTCAAGCAGTACTTTAATTGAAGGGGAAGTGGAGCAAGCGCAATCAGGTGGTTTGGCTTTGAAGTCGTCAATTTTGAAATCATGCAATACCCGTTTGAAAATGGAAGTTGCAATGGATTGGTTTAGTGTAGGAATACGAAATCAGTGGAACAGATTGATCTTTGATGTAAGGTGGAATGTTTGATGTCACTGTTTTGCTATGTAGAATGTTAGCGAGATTTAAGGCGTCCAAGCCTTTGTTGGCGAATTGAATTTTGAGAAATGTCCGGTTATCAGGTTCGTTGGCTGATTCGAATTAATTGTGAAATATACACTCCATATACTGGGGAGGTAGGTACATGTATATTGCTGCTGAGAAAGTAAAAGTTCACGATTTGGAAGTCAAAATCATCACGTTTGTCATATAACCTAGATTTCAGACGTCCATATTCGTCAATGTATAACAAAAGGTCGAGATATAAAGGACAATTTGATGTATCGGTTGTCTCTTTAATTTCAGGTTCACTGTGGTAGATCGATACAATGAATCAGTCCTTAAAAGGTACAATATTTGTATTCATTTTTGAAAAATAATTAAGAAAAGGGTATGGAGTAAATACTCATGAGACAAAGTCCCTGCATAAACATATTTTACCAAGCAAATGAGTAATGCTTTTATTGTTTTCCATCATCTTGAAGTCATGTTGATTTCAAAACAAAAAACGAATATTGTACCTTTTATTATTTTTTTTTACCAACCATGGGGTGAGCGAAGCGAACATGGTCGGTACTTGTAAACACTTTTCGTCCTGAAGCGGAAGTGGTAAGAGCTAAAGCTGTATACGAGGTTTGGAAACTGAAATCGAATGTCGCGCCAAAGGCGCGACCACACCCAAACGGATACTAAATGATGAATAAATAGTATTAACAATTTATCATTATGTTTCGTGCCGAAGGCACGACCGTATCAACAAACAAAAAACTGGTCTGTATACTGTATTTTCGAACACGAGATCACACGACACAACACGAAATCACACGAGACAACACGAAATCACACGAGACGGGCAGTTTCGTATGTGTAAATTAATGATTATGGAAGTAAATATCGTGCCGAAGGCACAGTTAATATGAACAAATTGATACAACTGTCGTGCCATAGGCACAGGCATGACCACTACCAACAAAATGAGTAAATACCGAAGTTACTGTGAATAAAGAATAAATAACAAAGATATTGTGGTTCCCATGACAACGCGTTCGTCATTCGGTGGCAAACATCAGGTGTCCGTAGAACAATATTTCACCCAAGTAGGCCCATATGAGTCAATTTAAAGACGTGTAGAAGGCACGCCCACTAGGATAAGGACAAAACTGTCGTTCTGAAGGCAGGATATTGTGCCTAAAAGCAAACAATGAATAGAGTTGACGTGCCGAAGGCACGTAATGAGGAACACCATGGCAACGCAACCCTCAAGTATCATGACATGCATGAAACGGCGGACGTAGATGTCATGACAGCGTAAATAAAGATGTCTTACCTTGAAGTTAGATATTTCCTTTTCCCTGCCTTAGGCCAAGTGGCAAGGCTATAGTTGATAGCCTACTGGCGTGAATATTTGACTGAAAACTTTCAAAATGAAATGGCATTACGCTTTAAAACATAATAATGCTCAAATTAATGATAAAATCGTCAATCTTCAAATGAAAACAACTAAGCGTCTGCTACACTACACCGGAAATATGTAAAACTGCAATTCAAGGGTCGACAACTATAGAAGTGTTGATGAGATTGCAATGCATTCAGAAATAGTATAAACTGATGAAATATATATGTTTGGATCGTGAATTAGAATATTTACAATGAATTTAAGAGTGTATTTAGGAAACTTGAGCACAGCTGTCAAGTCTCACGATTCGCTATATTATCAGTAAAATAATATTTGATACAATGATGACCATTGATGTGATAACATAAATATGGGGGAGGGCCAAATATAAATATTTCCACTGCTTTATATATTTATTGAAGAATTTAAAGTTTCACATGTCTCAAGTTATCAAATTAACCCCCTCTCGCAGCTCTGCTGCAATTTTCTTGTTTATTTTGTTCTGGATGGAAAAAGGATAAAATTAAAAGAAATGCTATAATAGTAAATTGTTAGGAAGGCGTGCTAAAAATGCCTGACTTACTTCTTTCGATTCGCTAAAGATTAATTGGATTTCTAGAATACAGTCCAACGAGGATGCTTACTCGAGGGTGCTACCAAATATTTACTTTTACAAATTAAAAAACGTTTTTATTTTCTAACTGAATATGGGAGAAATCAAAACTTGAAAGACATAGAAACAATCACATCATTTAATGTTGATGAAATAAGGGCTTGGATAAAAATTGGAGGAGGTAAAAATTGTTTTCCTGAAAACTAAAGAAAATTAGAAAACAGCTTCATTGGGGGGGAATAGGTTTATAAAACATGATAATAAATGCCTAATTGTCCTTGGTTCTGAATTGGCTTCCTTTTTCGATGTTTTTGGAAATGAGTACTTCTTTTGGACTACTTAAAAAAATTACTATTTTAAAGCAACGTTGGTATTTTTGTATTTCTAATAATTATATTAAAAACATATTGTATGTAAACGACATATTGGATAATAATGAAGAAATCTCTCAACAAGTTGTCTATAATAAGTTAAATTTTCGAACAAATTGGGTAGCAGAATTTGTTCTATTGAAATTAAGTATACCGAAAAAAATGTCTTAGAAATGTTAGACTGAACAGTCCACAACATAAACCGAGATGAGTTAAAAATAAATAATCAAATAATATACGTATATGTTGTCAAAACAATAAATTCTTTTATAAACAATTGGTTGTCTGAAAGTTTGAGGTATCATTCAAAATGGAAACTTTTAGACTTATTCATCTAAATATATTTTTATCATTTCAATTGAAAATTATTTAAAACAGTTATTGTAATCATTGTCAAAAACTGAAAATTACGAACATTTCTTCATTGAATATCTATTATCACTGTGTACAACTGTTACCTCGAGAGAGTAGCTCTACGCATGAGGGAGTAGATTTTTCGCAGGAGGGAGTAGAATTTCCCGGCAGTTTTTCATAACATCAGTGAAGTAAGCTTTACAAGTTTTTAAAGAACATATTTCCTTATAAATCATATATGCCACGGAACCTCCCAGTTATTACGCTTGTTGGTTGTGTTATTAGAAATCCAGCAGATGATTTCATTTTCTCAAACACCTCGGACTTTTACAAGCAACTGGTATGAAGAACTGTTTTATGACCGTGTACAACAAAGAAAACCATACAGCAATCATGTTTACGGATGTACGATCCCTTCAAATCACCAAAGGTCGTGAAAAATTATTTAATTATATATGACATACGTGAACAGGGTACCGCCATTGGTAGCAAATCAAAATTTCAAAGCAGCATTATGACATTAACAGTCATATATTCACTTAAATAGTTCATAAAACAGCCATAATTACAATAATTACATAATTACAAGCAATTATCCCAAACTCAACACGTTGCTCAGTACCATGATGCTTTTGCTCTTCCATAGGTCCATATTAAAGTCACTGACATTCTTGTTTGTGAAACTTCTCTTTAATTTCTTCACAGAAATATGTGTATCTGCCTCATTGCAGTATGTCTTAATGTAAAACCCAGTTATGAAAGCACAAGTCATGTTGACAAGTTTGATTTTCCGACAAATAATTCTGTTTTAAGAATATTCCTTTTTCTTTCGCGCTCAGTACTATAGGGAATATAGGGAACCAGGTCAGGTCCACAAGTAATAGGTCTAAAATTTCAAACTAAATAGGCCATGGGCTGAAATCACTTTCCGTGCCCCACACCCCCCCCCCCCCCCCCCCCACTTATGACCCAGACCGATTTTTTTCTGTCCTTTTATATCCTCTCTTCAAAATAAAAATGTTAACACGAATATAACCTGCACGCATAGACAGTATAGGGCCACTTTTATAGTACACCACACAAAATTCTTGTATTTTAGTTTTATTCTTAATTTTATCTTTTAAGCTCCATAACTTTTATGTAGATAAGATAGATGTACTAAAATTTGGTATCAAATTGAAGCTTATTTAATATACTTTACAATGAACACAAGTTTGGGCACATTACGCTATTTTTGTGATCTGGGGATGCAAAAAATATATCCCTCCCCCTGACAAAAATAGCGAAAATGACGATTTTTAAGCTTTCAATTCCTTTCAGATAAATAAATCTCATCATTTGGTCTAGTTTTTATGTCTAATTTATCAGTTGTGATACAATGTTGAAAAATAAGACCATTAACGTCCTTAAAATTTTGATTTTCGGTATAAAATTTTTGAAAAAAATATTTTCGCAATTTCGTCTTTCTTACTTCTCGATCGTATAAATTTGAATATATATCTAATAATTGCCAATGCAGTAATGATTTATGATATGTAAGCAACGAATTACATGAAAACATTTTAGAGTTAGTCTTATTGTGGGATCAGAAATGTCAAAATTAGCACCCTTCCCCCTAAAAATTAAGAGAAACGTTAAAATATTCAGGCTCTAAATGATAAAAAGATAATGTCTAATGCAAATTATTGTGTGTATTTCACTAATGCTGACATGCAGAAGCCCATTTAAGTAGATTCAAATTTTGTAAGGGGTCTTTTTGGCCCTTTTGCTCGAAATTTTATGAAAAATGGGAATTTTC